>NDGN011523645.1:0-20172 GCA_002564285.1 Tympanoctomys barrerae | reverse complement strand
CACACACACACACACACACACACACACTTTACATGGTAACTTAGGTATTAGCAGACTGTCCTTTTCAAAGCTTGAAGAGAGTCTTTCGGGCACAGCATATATCCTGTTGGCTAATAAGAAAGTGCCCCCTCACCCCCCAGCCAGTGTCTCAGCTAGTTCGGGGCTAGAGGGAGGGGGAGGCCCAGGCAGTTGTGTTCACCCTGCTAGGAAGAATTCTCCTCTACTTGCCCCTCCACCTCCTGCCCGCCAGCAGCAGCCCCAGCCTGTCCCCCAACCCCCTTTTTTACATTCCAGGAGGAGGAGGGTGCAGTTCTGAGAGCGCTGGGGAGCCCCCGTGTGTCTGGAAGGCCTTTCCCCGCCCCCACCCCGTGTGAGTCCGCTGCAAGGCTCCTTGGCATCCTTGCCTGGGTTGGGTGTTGAGAGCTCAAATTGCAGCTACAAACTGGCCCGCGGCCAGGGGCCGTCTATTTAAAAGCGCCTGCTCGCCCGGAGCCCGCAGTCTCTTTGGAAACTTCTGCCGAGGGGAAAGAGCTAGGAAAGAGCCGCAAAGCCCTGTGGGCTTTTTCCTTCTTTTGCTCCTTCCGATTACTCCCTCCTCCGTTGCACCCTTCTCCGGACTTCACCCGAATTTCGAAGAGGCGGTGGCAGAGAGGGAGAAGAGGTGTTAGGGTTTGGGGTGTGGGGGACTTTTTTTTCCCCCTCTCGATTTCAACATTTTCTCCCACCCTCTCGGCTGTAGTCAACGCCTCTTACCTGGTCCGCGGCAGCCGCGCGCCGCTAGCAGCTGAGGGTTAGAAAGAAGCCGGGTGTCTTAGATTTTAAGCAAAATTTTTAAAGACAAACCCATTTTTACCCACCCCACCCCCGCCAGACCGTTCTCCACAGCCTCCGAGCGCATTATTTCGGTGGTTGCTTTGGGGTGAACAATTTTGTGGCTTCTTCCTCTTTCAGTTCTGACCGGATCCCTTTGAGGGGTTCTCCGGACTCAGCTCACTCCGCGTGCACCTGGCGCGCCTCTTTTTTTCCCCCAACCTGTTGCAAGTCTTTAATCCTTGCAATAGGGACTTGCTTGCCGGCGCTTGAATCCTCCTCTCCCTTCATTTTGCAAGTCTCTGGAGGAGGGCACCTGCTCTACCTGCCGGAGATCTAAAAGGAAAATCTCCAGGCGCCTTCTCGGCTCATTTCTTCCCGCACTCTCGCTCTCCTGCCCCGCCCAGAGGTAAAAGGAGACTCGGAGAAGATGGTGCTCACCACGGTCCTCCTGCTGCTGGCCGCCTGTGCTGGGCCGGCCCAGGGCTTGGGCTCCTTAGTGCACTGCGAGCCCTGCGACGAGAAAGCGCTCTCCATGTGTCCCCCCAGCCCTCTGGGCTGCGAGCTGGTCAAGGAGCCCGGCTGCGGCTGCTGCATGACTTGCGCTCTGGCCGAGGGGCAGACGTGCGGCGTCTACACTGAGCGCTGCGCCCTAGGGTTGCGCTGCCTCCCACGGCAGGGCGAGGAGAAGCCCCTGCACGCCCTGCTGCACGGCCGCGGGGTTTGCCTCAACGAAAAGAACTACCGCGAGCAAGCCAAGATCGGTGAGCGCGCTCAGTGTGCCAGCGACACGGCGCACGGGCGGGGGACCCGGGACGGGTTGGGCCCGCGCGCTGTGCGCAGCAAGTGGCTGGGAGCCTGGTGTATCCTGGGAGTAGTCGGGATGGGTCCTTGCACCTTGGACCTGGAGCCCCGGCGGATCCTGCTACCCTGAGCTGCTGTCTAACCTAGACTACCCTAGTTTTCGTTCCATCGCCTTACCCTGCCTCCACCAGACCCTCCCCCACCGGGACGCGGGCTTGGAGCTCTTTCTGGTGTCAAGGTCCAAATGCCCTGGTACCCAGTGTCCACGCTGAAGGAGTGTATGTTGCTGCATTATCAACTCCCTCCTCTCCAACCCTCCCTCCTGCGCTTTATTTCTGAACTTGAAAAATGTCTCTTTTGTTAAAATATTGCTTTAATTAAGGCCTGAAGAGAGGCGTTACCCATCTTCTGGGTTAATTCCATCTTTGTCCCTCCCAATCTCCCAGCCGCCCCACGCCGAGCCCCAGCCCTGGGACCTGTCCACCTCGCTACCCCTTGTGTGCGCGTGCACACACACACATTCGCGCGCACACTTTCGCGCACACACTCATCTTTGGTAGCTAGGGCCTTTTGGGTGGGGGGCTTGAGGCCCCTCACGTGCATACTCGTTGCTTTTGACTGTATATGATTGACTGTGGTAGATCATAAAGCGTTTTGAACTGCAAAATGCCATTTCCCCTCCTCAGGAAGGAAAAGAATGCAGTATTTAAGGATCCCTGGGAGAGGGGGGTGAATAGGAAGGAAGGTTTCGTTGTTGTGTGCCGGACGGCTCCTCCCTGAATCTAATGCTTTTTCCTGTCCTCGACCCAAATTTTACCTAGGATGAAGGGTAAACGTAAGGCTGGAAGGCAACCTAGGTGAGCTGCAGACATCTGCAACTTCCTGGCTGGCACCGATCGTCCCCCATCCGTCCACCCCACCTTGGCCCCCAATCCTCCCACCCCCCATCTCTCAAACCAGATCATGAGTGGGTGTGGCTCCAATGCAAGAGGGGCCCTGGAAACGCAGAATGCGAAATTTTAGGGCGGAGACAGAACAGCCCCGCCCCCCAGAGCCTCCGCCCATTTGCTCCGCCCCCAGCTGCCCTGCCCTCAAGCTCTGGGCTCCAGGAGTCTAGGGTTTAAATGATTGACAGAACTCCTTGTTCAATCAGAACAGTTCTGCCTCCTTACACTAGTTTTCTTTTGGGAGTTCCCTGAAGAGAAAAAAAAGTGTGTGTGTGTGTGTGTGTGTGTGTGTGTGTGTGTGTGTAGAATTTTTTTAACTTTACAAGCGACACACAAAAGTCTGAGTTACTGCTTCTCTCCTAAAGGTGTTAAAACTTAGCTAAATAATGTTTATTTGGTGTAGGCGCTTACTGCAATAAGGCCCTTCTCCAGCTAACACCCTTAACTGTTCACAAGCACCCGAATTTGAGTTTTCTTAAATGCAAACCGCAAACATTGTTGCTTAAGAGAAGAGTTTGCTCGCCTGCCGATTAGGGAAGAGCTTTCCAGGGTGCAGCCTCTGCCCTGCGAACAGCAGGATTTGACTGTGGCAGGCGCCAGGCCCTTGGCCTTGCCCGAGGTGGTTCAGCGGGTTGCAGCCTGACAAGAGGGAGGATGGGAGAACTTGGCAAGCTTCGGAAGGCCCCGCGATCGGCTGGCAGGGTTATTTTTTAAGATCTTGCTTGTAGAAAGGTATGGGTTAATTACCTGGCCTGGAACCTAGAGCTCGGGTAGCAATCCTTCACATAAAAAATGTGCACGTTATTGAGCAGCAGTCTCTGCCCACCTTTATGTTCACGAGAGTGTGCAGTAGCAGTCGCTAAGATCAGCGTGCTCGCAGCGCGCGTGCGCGCACAAACGTTGCGACCACAAAACGGACGCGTGCAACTTCCCCACCCAACCTCTCCACCTGTGCACATCTGGAAACACACACACACACACACACACACACACACACACACACACTTTTGTCCCTTTAGAATTCACACCAGTCCCTTCCCGACCCCAGCCTTCTAGGTGCCTTTGGGCCAACCGGAAGCAGCCTCCCCTCTGGCCCCGCCCCAGCCCTAGCTGTGCTCGCCAACCCCACTCCGCCTAAGGCAGGTGCCTGGCGGGCTACAGTTGCGGGTTGGCTCTGCTCCATTGCGGCCCAAGCTGACGCCTTCCTGCTGGCCAGACAGAAAGTTTTTAAGAAAAAAATGGAGAGCAAGAAACACCAGAGAGGCCTTTTCTGGCCCTTTAGAACAAATTCCTGTGCCCTAACCCACCTCTCCCATCACCCAAATCTGAGCAGTCCGTGGATTGACAGCTCTCTCTAGCGGTTGCAAGAGAGATACTTGTGTATGTGGGTATAGCATATTATATATTAATATAGGACACATATATACCATATTATATATATTAATGTATCCACCTGCTTACATATAACATACAACCAAAAGTGTATATTATATACTATGTATCTTTCATAACACTGTCCCCCCCCCAAAAAAAATGCATTTTGGGAAGCAGTGGTAAGGAATGCAGGAGAGAGGCGGCCAGGCAGCCAGAGCTTCCAGGAGGTAAGAGGAGGGAGGAGGCAGAGACTGCTGTTGTGCTGGCGTTGCTGAGCAACTGGAGAGCCAGCCCAGGAGAAAGCCCGTGCTAGGAGCGCGAGCGGCCCTACATTTTATTCTGCCCAGTTCAGGGGCAGAGATAGATCTAGAAACAGGAGGTGCTCCGTGTGCGGGGGAGGCATGGGACAGAAAAAGTTATTTGAGTTAGGTTCAGTAACGCGGGGCTGACTGCTGAGCCACTGCAAGTCCAGGAAGGTCCAGATTTTGCTGGGGGCACTGCTGGGCAGGGGTCCTGCGGTGGCTTTATGGGCTGGGGGCTCCTTGGGGGTCTTGAGAAGTCTGAGAGCAGGGAGCACTCTCACTGAGAAATAAGAGGCAAAACAGGTCAGGAAATAGTCTTCTGGGAAAGAAAGGAGAAAAAACACATTACCTAGATGAAAATGAATTCGGCCTTTGCTGCTTGGAGGGCTTGGCCCCCATCACGTTGGCTTCAGCTCCAAGCCCGGTCCAAATGCCATGTTGAAGTCAAGTTCCAGAGTTAGGTTTATTGGCCATATTTATGTCTGGGTTGAACGAGATCATGGAAAACTGAAGGAGCCAGATTCCTTCCCCACCCGCACTCCCTTCTTTGAAACAAGTCTTTGAGAGGCTGGCTGTGCCCAGGCCAACCAAAACGGCAGTTGGGAAGACCAGTGATGGCGCTTTGGCTTCTCTCGCCATTTCCCCCATCTTCCCCCTCTTTCTGCTGTGTCAGCTCAGACTGGAAGAGCAAGCACAGCTGGCCCAGTGAGAGCTCATGTTCTTTCCATTTCTCTTTTTTCCCTTCTGTCTCTCGCACCCCTTGCCCTCCCCCCTCTCCCTGCCCTACTCTGAGGCATCCCCTGAGAGCTTGAGTTTTAAATCTGAGCAGCTGTGAGTTAGTCCTGGGGCCTGAGCTGGCTTTGAGCAGGCAGGTGGGCCTGCAGCTGCAGAGGGAGGGCCGGGCTGACCCTGGAGCCAGAGGTCATGGAGAGGGTTAGAGCAAAGGGCATGGGAGCAGGAGTTCCTCCCTGCAGAAACCCTGGTCCCCTTTTGCAGCGAGGAGGAAGAGGGTAGGAAGGGGAGGGAAGGCTCGTCAGAAGTTTTTACTTAGTACCTGAATCACATGTACGAAACTTTGAGATATTTAAGGTATGTAAGATGCAATTTTGGAATTGCATCCCTTCCTCCAGAGCCACTGAATCCACAGACAAGAACACCATCAAAAAGAAGGTACTCACAAGGAGCCAAACAGAAAGAAGAAACCAGAGAAGGTTGCTGTGAGCAATAAATGGGCAAGTGGGAGGGGCTCTATTTAGTTTTAGCTTTGCATTTTTACCACAGTTGGTCCAAAAGGGCCACTCTCAGAGGCCATCCTTAAATTCTAACCTGGGGTACTGCTTATTCAAAGCAATAAGATTATGTATATGCAGAAATAAATAGACAAATAAGCAAGAAAATCACTGTAGGCTTTTTGTCCCCGCAACATCCAGAGAACACCTGTTTTGTTTCTGGTTCCATTCCTTCCATGATTTCTGTTTATTATTATTTCTCTCTTCTTCACGTTTTAAAATATAAATCCAGGGAAGTGACTAGAAATCGTGAGAGTGGCCTTTCCTGATTGGCCAATCAGCTTAGCACTGTCCTAACATGTCTCCAGAAATTATCTGGATATTGGCCAAAGAATGTGACAGCTGGAAAGAATGGTTGAGGACACTGAAGTCCAGGGTAGAAAGTCCCTTGCCTAAAACAATGGGCAGGGTTAGTGGCAGAGACAAGGAGTCCTAGGGCTCCTCCCACTATTCCTGGCTACTTCACCAGTCACCAGTCTCTAGGACCCTTGCTTGGCCTGATCTAATCAGCAAGGAGGCCTTTGGCCAACGTGGCCAAATGCTACCTACCCTTGGTGAGACTTGTAAAGTCAAAATAAGGGGCCCCCACTTGGAGGTTCTCTATTTCAGAGGCAGGAGAAGGAGTGAGGCCACCCCAACCTGGACATGCAGCGCCATCATAGCGTCACACTTACTTCTGTCCTTCTGTCTGCGTGGTCTCCAGGGCAGAGCTGGCTTGGGCCAGCAGTTCACTGAGACAAATGAGGCACAGAGTGAGCAAGAAGCTGAGGTCAGCCAAGGAAAGATGAGTCTCCTTGTCGACTCTTTAGAATTGTGCGTGCAGCTGAAACATAACACAGGTTACCTGGGAAATTTCTAAGTGGGCAACTCACTTTTTTAAAAAGATAAGAAAAATACAGGTAAAATTAATTTTAAAATATTATCTTTTAACATGTACTGCAAAAGTTATAATGAGACACTTTGCATTCTTTGCTTCCTATGAAGTCCTTGGAATCCAGTGTGTGTTTCACTCTTATGCCACATCTCAATTTGGACACTGAAGTTCCATTGGAAATAATTGGTGTGTATCTAGATTTCACAAAATTTGCAGTGAAAAAGATAGATTCCTGTACATCAGTTGTTCAAAACATGTTTAAAAGTTGTCCAATAACCAATTCAGGTATATTTTCAAAATTCAGTTTTCAGTGGAACTTAGTATAGTTGAAATGTCCAACAGTTACAGGTACCTAGTGGCCACCTAGTAGGGATGACACCAGCAACCCCCTCCCTCAGAGCTGGGAATCTCTGTCCCTATTTCTACCACTGGCCCCTAAATTAGTAAAGATGAATTTCCACTGTCTTCTGCCGGCAAGCCTCCCTTGGGTTAACGCTAAGTAGCAAAGCTAGCTGCTCTTGGTGGATTGAAGAGTAAGCACCATGTGCTCTCTGCTGCCCCCTTCTGGTCATCCAAGACTTTCGTAACGTTCTGAATGTAGACCAGCCAGAAATGGTTGAAGTGTTTCTAGGGACCAGACATGGACATTTCTACTGAGCGTGTTTCTCCTCTTCAACACACGGAGAAGCATAGCTGGAATGCTCATCTCGGGACACGTCCATATGTACGTCTTTCCTGTGCACATTTATCCCAAACTGCCTCTGAGGGACCAGCAAACCCTTACCAAAGGCGTGGTCCTGAGTCCCAGTTTGGCTTCAATAGAAAGGAATTTTTTTTAAACCCCTAGTTAAAGTGGGGCTTGTCAGTGGGACCTCAGCGTTCTACTCTCAGGGACAACCCCACCTTGACATCTGCCACAAATACACTGGGGGAAGGGAGTGTGGGGTCAGCTTTCCTTACTCCACCTTTAGGAGAAATGCAGCTTGATGGAGTGGGATTACAAAGAACCCCAGGTGAGTTCTGTAAATGGAGACTGCTTCCTGGGACACCATGCAAAGTCCCTCTCACTTTGAATTGACAAGCAGAATCCCTGGAGACAAGGGGAGAACCTCTCCTGTTGGGTAGCATTTTGTGCAGTCCAGGGAGGCTTAGATCTTGTGGTCTCCAAATAGATATCTATCAACCAAGTGCCACAAGACCCAAATTTTAGTTGATTGGGACCAGGGAGGTGAGAGACACTGGAAACCTACAGAGGCAGAGACCTGTGGCTAAGAGTTAATTAGCAGGTATCGGCTCATTTAATCCTCATAATAACCCTGGGGAGAAGGGGCTATTATCATCCTCCCCATCACTCTGATGAGAAAACCAAAACAAAGAGAGAAGAAGAAGAGAAGACATCCAGGTTCAGGGTCATCTGCACCAGGGTGCACTGAATCTAACATCCTCATTCATCTTCCTTTCAGACGGGTGGCTGAGCTGCTCGATGGCCTAGTCAGTGGCAGGGCGGGTAGCCCGGCTCCTGATCCCAAACGCTTGCCCATCGCACTGTGTGGCACTGTATTTCCATGACGGTGATGAAAGGGTTGCCTCCCTACCTCAGCCAACCTTGCTGTCAGAGACCTGACTGCCCCCATCATCCTGCTAATGTGGGGGGGGGCTGTGAGCAGCACCACAGGGTGAGCCTGCAGCCCCCACCAAGCAGTCCGGACGACCCTCGGAGGCTTCTCAGCTCCCCGAAGCATGGTCATCCTGGCCCCCCTTATTTCTGGCCAGTATTCTTCAGAAGGACAGTCCTCTAGCTTTGTTTTCCTTTTGGAAGGTCAGTGCTCATTACTTTATCAGCTCATACTTCTGGATAAAAGGAGCCCAGAACTCTCACATCTGCTATATGACCACAGTGAGGGGGGGGGATGTCTTTAGGGGAAGACTGGGCCAGGCAGATGCTGGTCGAGGCTGGGAGGGGTAAGAGGGGAACCCCCTCCCCGCAGTTCCACAGCCCTGCTGTCCTTTTTCTCTATGCAAAGTCAGGCACACACAGTGCAATTGAGTTAATTAGCATCTACAGCTGGGAAACAGACTTCAGGAGACTGAAACATGGCTTGCATTTTTTTAAACAGTGAGCAGCCAATCCCTCATTCTCCCCCAGCCTCATGTTGTTGCAAAGAGCAGGAGGCTGCATGTTGGCTAGGAGACACAACAAGGCAGGGAGGGGGCCCGAGGAGCCTCTAGCCTGACCTTACTATTTTCGTCTGTACCAGGGTGTGGATGGGTGCCTTCAGCCAGCGCTGTCCAGTAGAAATTTCTGCAGTGATGAAAGTGTTCTATATCTGCACTGTCCCGCAAGGTAGCCACCAGCTGCTTGTGGTGATGGAGCACTCGAAGTGTGGCAAGACCAACTGAGTTTTGCACTGTTTGATACCCATGAACTTAACGAGCTCCATCAGCTTAGTGGCTGCGGCACTGAACCGCAGGCTAAAGACAGAAGCAAAGCCCCGTAGACCCGGAATATCTGCCTCCTTCCCACTCTCATGCTTCTCATCTCCCTGCCTCCCTCTGCCTTTCTGCAGCAGAGTAATCATGCTTCAAGGCAAGGGCATGAATGAGCTGACCTCCCCAGGCGCCCCCGGAGCTCTACTTTGCCCTGACATATACTGTATTCCAGAAATGCCTCTGGACCCATTTCTCCTTGCTGTTGGGCAGAGTCACACCTCTGCCCATGAATCATGGTCAGATTCACTCATGCATTTAAAGGTTCTTAATTAAATACATCCACCAGGGAGACAAGATAAATGCCAAAACTCTGTGTTTAAGAATGTGGGGGCCTGTGAGATAGCTCAGCAGATGAAAGCATGTGCTTAGGCAAGCGTGTGAACCACAGTTCCATCCCTGGCACCACATGTCACATCAGCCCCCCCCCCCGCCCCAGGCTGGGCTGAGCTGGCCTGGGCATAGTGACACACACCTATAATCCCAGCACTTGGGAGGCTGAAAACAGAAGGATCACTATGAGTCTGAGCTGTATAGTGAGACCCTGTAACAACCAAATAAGAGCCAGAGAAAACCCAGCTCCCCTTTTCATCCTTTATAGGGAGACTCTGAGAACCCCATCCTGTCCTGCAGCTAGAAAAAGTCAGTGGAGAACCTCTCCGTGGAAGTAGCCCAGCAGAGCTCTGCACTCTGCCCAGGCTGCAGATTCTAAGTAAACCTCAGTTCCTTCAGCCACATAAATCAAGTCACAAGATCTGGGCCACCTAGTTTTCTCTTATGTTTGATTATGAGGTCAAGGTAGAGTGGGAAATAAACACCAGCCCAGAACCAGCTTTTTAGAGGGGCTGGGGCAAGACCAAGAGCTCTGGAGTAGGAGGTCAGATCTCACGCAGCAGGTGGTCCCCACCGGGGCCCATCTAGTCTGTGGGAACGGAAGCAGAAGCGAGGTAGGTTGGAATGCTTGCAGCTGCTGGTAACATGTCTGACCCCACCAGCAACAGCAGCAGCCACAGGCAGGTGGGCAAGCTGGGTTGGGGCACGTGCCCTGCGCCCACCCCTGGACCCTCTGGGTCCACAGTAAATGCACCTATGCCTTGAATTCACTGGAACATGGAAAGGGAGACAGTCCTCAGGGGCTCATGCTGTCCTAGGGAGAGGACGGTGTACCCATGTGTGCCTCTGTGGGTGCTGCTGCCCCACCACACGAGGGGACCCTACTGTGCCAGGGACAGGAGTACTGGATGACTGGTTAGAAGGACTGTGAGCAAAAGCCAGGGTAGACTCAGAGCCCATTGATTTATAATACCTGGGTAACATAATGCCTGCTTCCCTTCCACAGTCATGGGGTAGGTTCAGGGGCTCGAAGGGAACCTTCACAACTGCAGGAAGAGAAAATCCTGACTAGTCCACATTTCCCATCTTCTGTGGTACCTTTTCCTCGGGAGCCAGCTACCTAGAAGGTGTTTCTCTTCCCATATCACTTTCCAGTTATATGCAAATGAGCTTTGACCTCCCCTCTTCTCACTCATCCACCTTCTCCATTCTCCCCACACAATCCTTTGTCCATCTTCCTTACACTTTAGATGTATGCTGGAGACACACAAACTAAGGGGAAGAAGTAGATTATCCGAGGAGTAAAGAAGGAAACACTCAAATCCAAATTTTAAACTTGCTGGCAGTCCCTAGGAATGCCCAGCTGTGCGGGCGTCAGTCTCTCTCGCCATCTACTGGATGCCTGGGGTATTGACCTGCTAGTGAAATAGGTTCGTGGCTCTCAGTCACCTTGCTTTGCTGCAGTTCAGGGGCTGAGCAAGACCCACCAAGAAGTTCTCTTTGTTGCCCACCTAACTCCTTTCCCAAACCTCAGTTCATTTTCTCTTGGTGAGACAGATCAGGAGTAGTTAGCCTATCTGTGCCCTTTTATTTTACCTACAATTTAAATCCTTCTAAAATTGAAAGCCTTGGGCCGGCGAGATAGCTCAGCAGTCTAAGCACCTGCCTGGCAAACACAAGGATCCGGGTTTGATCCCTGGCACCATATGCTGTGCCAGCCCCGCTCCAGGCATACTGAGCCAGCCACCGAGATTGGATATGGTGGCACATGCCTATAATCCCTGTGCTAGGGAGGCTGAGTCAGGAAGATCACTAAGAATCCCAGCTGTATAGTGAGACCCTGTACCAAATACATAAATTTTAAAAATAAACAAATAAAAGCAGCTAAGGAAGGGTAGCTGGCTCTCTTTCCAGTCCTTTCATCTTCATGGTTCTGCAGGGCCCCTCCTGGCTTCTACTGTCTCTTTGGAGCCTACAGGTGACTGTGAGACCCTGATTAGTATCTTTGATACTTGCCTCTCCCGCTACCCAAGTAATAGGTCCCATGGGGTGCAGTGGAACCAAAAACTGAGGGGTACATCAAAACTTTCAGCCTGAAAAAAAAAAAACAAAACACTTCCAGCCTGCCCTTCAGGATGGGCCAAAGAGTCTGCGTCTCTGGGAGTCGGGGGATATGGGCCCTCAGGATCCCCCTCCTGGGTGCAGCCGCAGATTGGCAAAAATGTCTTAAATTCCTACATTTTGCCTTCTGGTATCATCATTGCTTAGACCCAAGACAAAGTTTGAACAGTTCCAAGGAAAACTCTTTAAAAAGTTCCAAATAACTACTCCCAGGAAGGTGATTAAGGTTAAGAATGGCTCAGGGTGCCTTAAAGTCCAAAGAAGGCATTCGTGACTTAGAGAGGGCTGTGCACGCCACACATCCAAATCCACCAAGGACAAAGACAGGAAATCAAGCTGGAAAGGGATACCCTCTAACCAAAGGGGCAGAGTTCTCCCCACAGAAGTAAACAGGATAGGACGGCACCCTCATCTTTAAGAACCCAAGAGCACATCGTTGAGAAAGGTGGTGGGCTCGCTTCTGTTTGGACGTGGCAGATGAACTAAGGGGCCCGCAAAAGACTTGCAGGAGCAGGTTCTATCCTCTGTGGGAGGGACTGGCCTTCCAGGGCTCTTTCCTTAAAGAGAAGAATCCCTGGAGCCCAGCTCGATGTGGCTCCCAAGACCATTCGCTGGCCTTCCAAGGTGGTTTAAGGCAGTGCTCCAGCGCTCACATGCTGGGTAGCAGCCAGCCCACCACTGCCCACACATCTGCTTTATCCACTTGTGGTCTTCATGGGGGAAGAGACTCGGCCACACACCCCCAGGATGCCCTTGGGCTCCCAGTGGCAGCTGTCTCCTACCTTCCTATCCTGCAGTTCTCCACTACATTCCGAGGGCTGGGATGCCTGCTGGCGCCGAGTCTGAACACAGTGCTCCATCGCTCAGCAAGATGGCTCAGTCACTTTCCTCTGTCCTGTTTAGCTCTCCCTCCATTCTCACCCCAGGACCACGGCCCAGGTGTGGCCTGCTCCTGAACATGACGGAGCCCTAGCTCTTCCCTTCCCGAAGAGGGCCTGAACCAGCTGTGCTCCTCCCTGCATCCCTCCCCCATCTAACCTGCCCTATAAGCAAGAACTTATGGTTTACTGCAAGCCACGACTCTTAATTCATAGAACCTATATTCTACCTCCAGACATTAGCCAGGGGACTGGTCATCACAGTGGGTTGTGACAGCATGGAGTCGGGGCACTGGGAGAAGAGGTTTGCAAAGCCCAAATGGGGGCACAGGCCCTGGTGCCGAGCTCGGTTCTGGAGAGGCTGTCCATAGCACTGCCATATGCTTTCTCCCCATTTTCTTCCTCGCCAGTAATTCCCTTCCTCTCCTTTGAATAAATACCCAGATCAACTGACCAGCAGGGTCACCTCAGACCCATGGAAGTCTCCTCAAGATGGGTTGTCTCCGGCCAGTGCTGTACTAAAAACCAATACATAGTTCATTAAATTTGACAGTGGAGAGAGGAACAGGTGCTCGGCAGCTTCCTGCCACCTGCCATCCCAACTGGATTAAGCCCATTCTCCAAATGCCTCCCCTGAGTTCAGCCTGCACTTTCTCTGGTTGGAGAGCTTAGGAGTTCAACTCTGCCTACCCAGGCAGCATACAGCTAACTGTCTATTCCCCCAAAGGCTCCTCTTTATTTGCAAAATCTTCTCTTCCCAACTTCTTTGAATTCATCTCTGATCTTCAATTTCTCATCCCAGATACCTGGCTGCAAGCATTCCTGAGTATCCCAGGGATAGTGAAATGAGATTTTTTTTCTTCACTCCATTTTAGTTATTTGGGCTCACTCCAACTTGTCTCCTTTTCTGAATATTTGAAAAGAGGAGAGTGATGTCAGGGTCTCCCACCCACACCAGGCTCTGGGCTTCCTGGGACATCCTGCCTACATCCTGCCCACTCTGGAACAACAGTGGAAGGTCTCGACCCTGGGTCTACCACTGAAGCTCTGGGTCAGGGAGCTGAGAAGAAAAATCCTGTACAGTAAAAAAGAGAATTTACTGAAAATCTGTACACTGAGAACAGCCAGGCAGGTGGAATTAACACGCCAACAAATACATGAACAAAGTGCCACTTCTCTAAAGGTCGTAAGTCAGCTAAGTATAGACTGTCACCAAGTGTCTCCTATATATAACTGCTGCCACTGCAGCCAGCTGTCGGCCTCTCTCAGGCAGGAGCTGAGTGATGTCCCAGCCTCCCCGGGCCCAGAGCATGAAGCCAGCTCTGAGCTAGAGTACAGAGCAAGGCCTCTGGATGCCATCTGGCTCCATACCACTGCCCTCCAGGCCCCACACTCCGGGCTCAGCTTGCCCCAAGGCCCCCGTCTCCCTCTCCTAAGGATGCTACTTGCTGCCTCTCAGTGCCCTGGAGTTCTAAAAGCATAAAGGTCTCACCAAGGGGACAGAATTGGTCATTCTTGCTCCCACCCAGGCTGTCTCATTTTCCTCTGTCTGCCTGGATCTCCAGATCCTCTCCCAGTACAGCCCCATGTGCACGGCCTGCATCAGCGAGACTTTGCCAAGATGCCCCTTCTCCACCAAGTCTTCTAGATGAGTCTCACCAGTAGTCTCAGGCATTTAAATGAGCATTGCCTCTCCTCTCCCAGAACCCCCAGTCTGCTGAGCTCCAGGAAGGCAGAGACCCCATCCGCCTCAGTCTTTCTCGCTCCCTCACCCCAGACCTCTGAAGCTGACCCCTGATGCCTTCTCCCTGCAGAGAGAGACTCTAGTGAGCATGAGGAGCCGACCACCTCCGAGGTGACCGAAGAGACCTACTCGCCCAAGATCTTCCGACCCAAGCACACCCGCATCTCTGAGATGAAGGCCGAGGCTGTGAAGAAGGACCGCAGGAAGAAGCTGACCCAGTCCAAGTTTGTGGGGGGAGCTGAGAACACCGCCCACCCTCGGGTCACTTCTGCATCTGAGATGAGGCAGGAGTCCGAGCAGGTGCGTCTCAGGGCTTGTCTGCCTCTTCCGGCCTCCATGCTACCACTTGACCTCCCCTGCATCTGCGCCTGTGGGCACCTGAGGCAGCAGGAGATACATAGCCCTGACCTGACAAGGACTGATTGTTTACTGAGGTACCTCAGTTTAGGATTCGGGAGAATAATTTCTGGAGCTTGCTTGTATCAGGTCTGAGAGCTGGTCCAGGTGAGTGAGAGTAGAGGCAGGGGTCACTCAGGGAAGGGGCCTGCCAGCACGGTGACTCTACCAGGTAGGCGACCCTAGGCGCTGTGTCCTGCCCTAGGTGGAGGCTGAACATTCTCCTAGCGCATCCAGAGACAGCAGCCTCTGAGTAGAATTGCTCGGCAGGATTGAAAAGCTGCAGGAGGGGGGCCTATAAGGCAAAAGGGACAGGAAGTATCTGCCTGGCCAGATGTAGCCTACTAATACGCCCCAGGGACTGGATGGGAGGAACCGGCTGTGAAAGCAGCTGATTAAAGCTAAGGGTGGTGACTTCGGACCCCTCCCCCTGCCCGTCCGTCTGTGCGTCAGGGCGCTCTGCCCCTGGGTGCTGCGTGCCTCTCATCCCTCCTGTCCACGCAGGGCCCCTGCCGCCGACACATGGAAGCCTCCCTGCAGGAGATCAAAGCAAGCCCACGCATGGTGCCCCGTGCCGTGTACCTGCCCAACTGTGACCGCAAAGGATTCTACAAGAGAAAGCAGGTGCGTTCCCCTGCGCGGCCACCCAGCCTCACATGTTTTCTGGCAGCCCCCAGGGACCACCACCTCACCCACGTGGCTGCGATTTCTGCCACCGATGATTCAGTGTTTCCTGAATCTCCAAAATCTGTTCATATACTAAAATCATGATTGTCCTTGTCCCTCCTGTTATAAATTTCAGCTTTTCCCAAATCCACCTTTTCTACATGAATTCAGAGAAGGAGAAAACTTTCTAACGTTCCCTCAGGTCACGTAAGGTTCCCTAAAGGGAACCCCACTTAAGTCAGCAGAGAAGAACTAGGCAACAGTGGGGTTCACCTCGGCTGTGCCACGGGCTCACTGTGTCCCTGGGCTCAGGTTTGAAAGTCTCTGTACCTTCCATTCCTCATGCAGCGGGGACGCCAGCAGTCCCCGGAGCACTTGAGCATAAGGAGTAGCAGAGCCCACCACGGAGCACTTAGAACAGCTCCTGCCATGCACGGATGGCTAAACAGTGCCTGACACAAGATAAATTAGCCACCATGGCACCTTTTATTGTGACAACCACCACTACCACGTTTAAGTAATCAGCCTCCTCCCTTGAACATCCCTGGAAAATTCCATGTGGGATGACCCAAAAGAGGCAACATTAAAAAAAAGGAAGCTGAGGGCAGGCTGCCTAAAGTGGCATTTATCTCTGGGGACACCAGGTCTTCTGCAGGAGTTGGGCGTAGCCCCCCGACTCCTTGGGGGTGAGAGTTTGTCTTGGGGTACGGAAGAGGCAGGGCAGACAGGGCCAGGGCCTCCGGTGCAGCGTCCTCACTGTCTCTTGCTCCCAATGCTTCAGTGCAAGCCTTCCCGTGGCCGCAAACGTGGCATCTGCTGGTGTGTGGACAAGTATGGGATGAAGCTGCCAGGCATGGAGTATGTCGACGGGGATTTTCAGTGCCACACCTTCGACAGCAGCAACGTTGAGTGATGCGTCCCCCGTCCCCCTCACTCCCCCCCTCCCACCCCCAGTTCCAGCCATCGCCTCCCTCTACCCCAGGACGCCACTCATTTCATCTCATTTAAGGGAAAATATATATGATATATATATTTGAGGAAACTGAGGACCTCGGAATCTCTAGCAAGGGCTCAACTTTGAAAATGGCAACAACAGAGGTGCAAACAGATGAGGAGATGCCCCTCCTCCCCTTGAAAATGGTTTTCTTTTTGAGGCAAGTTGAATGAACAGAGAAGGGAAAAGAAGAGCAGGAGGGAGAGAAGGGAAGGAAGTGTGCAGGAGAGAGGGAACGATAGACAGGGTTACAGGATGGACGAGATGAGCGTGGGCAGAAAGAAACAGGCCAGCCGGACCTGGGGTCAGCCCTGGTCTCGGCTGGGGAGGGCCTGGGGCCTAGGCCCAAGACTTGGCATGAGAACACCCTGGACTTTTGTAGTTTGTGTCGGTCAGGGGGAGAAAGGAAACGGGGAAATGTGTCAGTGCCTCTCTCAGTCTGTCTCTTCCTCCAGCCACAGGTGAGACAACTCACCCCCCCACCCCTGCTCTCCTCTTACCTCAGCGGGGTGTCATTTCTCCCCCAAATTTATAGACTAAAATGCATTCCATTTCTCTGAAAATAAGCCAAATTCATAATTGAGTGAAATTAGATAGGTTTTCCTAAGAAGATCCATAAAGATTAAACATGTAGGTGTATTGTGCTCCTCTTGCCTATCTTAGCCAGGAGCACACCCCACACCAGAAGCCTTGTTCTTCTGGTGACCTGAAGAATTGCTGAGGCATTACCTTAGCCCTCATGTTGTTCCCCTCCCAGCTAGTACAGCAGCCATTGTAGAGGAGGATAAGCTAAAGAAGCAAAATAAACAAAGTAAAGTGGGCTTGTGTCTATCTCCAAGCCTCCCTATGTAGACATATAAATCTATTTTCTTTCTTTCTTTCTTTCTTTTTGCTTGCTTTCTTACTCTTCAAAGTAGTTCCTACAGGGGCATTGAGGAGCTTCCTCATTCTAGGAAGACCCATATTCTCTACCATAACTCAAGACACAGCTTTGCCTGCCGCTAGCCTGGGCTTTCCCATGAGCTGAGAACTCAGCCCTGATGGGTTTTTAATTATTTCCTGTGTGTGTTCACCAGGGTAGGGAGCTGCCAGGACTTGGTGGGTGTACCACCTGCCCAGTCATCCCATCCCAGGCCTCAAGCCCTCAGAATGTAAGTGCCGCTGGGGGCCACCCCATTCGAGCCCCACAGACCCAGGTTTGACCAACTGTCCTGCCCTAGCCCGCTGGCTTTCATCTAGACATCCTGCATCTCACAGAGCAGGAGAGAGGCTGACGTGAGAGACAGCAATGGGGGAGATAGTGGGAAATGGTTTCAAATGAGGACAACACTCAGTGGAGCAGCAGAACAGAGGGCCAGAGGTACAGAAAAGCAACAGAGAGAAGGGAAGCCAGTAGAACTCTCCTTTGCTCCCCTCTGCTAAACCCAGTGGTATGCAAGAGGAAGGAGATAGGAAAAAGAGGGAATAGTTGTGAGATGTACAGGGGCTCTGCCTGGGCCACAGAGCTGGTGAAGGTGAATAATTTTAGGTGGACTCTATACTTGAGAAGTTGGGTGAGAAGAAGGATCAGGAGACTGGTCTTGCATTCAGAAAGGCTAGACGTTGCACTCATCCTCAGCCTGCCACGAGGGACAGAAGCTGAAGCGTCTTTCAAGTTCCTTGCTTGTTCTAGCCAGTTCGTGCCTCTGCCCTGGGCTGGAGGAGAAAGGAAGGCCCAGGACAACCTGGGACAGATGCTGCACAGATGCTGTCATTTGGCGGCTCAAGTCTGATCCAAAAAAGAATCCCACTCTCTGCTGACTTCCTCAGGCTAAGGGTAACCTTGGGACTGCCCTCTAAGAACGAAGATAACCTGCTGGGAAAGAGGACATGGACACTGGGCAAAGAGGCCCTTTTTGCTGTGAGCACACCTCTGTCCACTCTTTCTTGATGGCACAACGCAGTGGAGACCAACTCCAACAACAAATTTGGGGCCACGAAGAGGGACAGCAAAGTAGCAAGCATACTTCAAGGAATGGAACACATTGCTACGACACTTGGGGATGCCGCCTGCTCCCCCGGACAGGACAGTTGACTGGGGGTGGGAGAGGTGGTTGCTCTTCATAAGACAAAGGGCCAGATGGTGATGAAACAGGAAGAACTTACTGGACCGGCAGGCCAGTGCACTCCGGCTCTCTGCACCACTGTCCTTAAGCCCCCAGCTTAGCCATCTCTGTGTCGTAGGCCAGTATGCTCAACCTTCCTTCTGCCATTCTTCTTTTGCATCATAAGCAGTCACCTAACTGGGAGCTTCCCAGAGGATACTGGGGTGCCATCCCCCTAAGAAAAGACTGAGCCAGGAACTGCTGACCCCCACCCTTCCAGGCATGGACCTGACCCCTGAGAAGGGCTCTCTTTCCCCCACTGTTTGCTGGACCTTGTCCTGGCCTCGGCTCTGACATGGGGCCCTTTGCTGTCAGCCATAGGGGGAAGGTTGCAGTGTGACTTACCCTGCCGCCAGACTCTTCAGGGTCCCCAAGTTCATGGCTGCTAGCCCAAAGCTGTGCGTCTCTCCACACTTGCAGAAGTGGGCTGTGGGCAACTGGCCTCTCCTGCAGAAAGCTGGACCTTGGTGGACAGATGGCCTAGAGGTCCTGACTGCATCAGGGTGGGGTGACAACAACAGAAGGGGAGTCTTGGAAAGAAGAGAGGCCACAATCCCCTGGCAGCAGGGAGAGAAAGCAGCTCACAGTGCCGTGAGTACGTGAAGCTGGGAGCAGGGAGCTCGTGGGCTGCAGCTGGGCCTTTGGCCAACCTTTAGCTGCCCCAGAGGCCTCAGTTTTGGGTACCTATGGCTGTACCTGCCCCGCCCCCAGCCCCTCAGGAGGTCTCCCCTCACAGCCCCCCTTGACTCATGCCTCATTCTGCAGTAGAAAAGATACCTCTGTCTTCCCCCATTACTGCCAGGTAACTGTGGGAGGCCCAGCCAAGACTGATCTCCTCCCCCAGCCTGCCCTGACCCTCCAGGCGAAACAGGGTACCTGGAAAGGAAGAGATTCAAGTGTTTCTCTGACAGCCAGGCCTAGACAGGCCTGGGGACATCAGCCCCACATGGGCAAGGAAGGGAGGCCGGGAGCCCTCTGTGGCCCCCCACTTCTCCCTTTGCCCCTCTTCTCATCAACCCTCTGCCGCCATGGTAACCCTGCTAGGCTACTCTCCTCTCACCACCAGGGCCTCAGCCACACAGGAGCTGTCATGGCCACTGCCGTGCCCCCTCCCTGACAGGGCCACACCCACTCTCCATCTTTCAACTCAGAACCCTAAAGGGCTCCAGTTCCCCATGTGGACCTGAGAGAGGAGTGGGCCAGAGGGAAGAGACCCTTTAGTCTCAGAGAGGAACCTCCAGCTTCCAAGAGAAAGGAGGCCATTTTGAGACCAGGAAATAAATAGGATTTCGCCAACCAGCAACCTGGGTGTTGTACTGTCTTTGTTTTTAAAACCACTAAAGTGCAAGACTTATTTTGCACTTTCTCCACTTTTTTTTTTTTTTTTTTCTCTTTTAGGTTATAGTTTCTTTTTTAAAAGATACTTTCTTGGTTTTCTAATGGAGTATTTAGTTTAGCCATTTCATGGACTCTGGCCCCCTCTCCTTAAATACTCCCAGACAGAGAAAGGGAAGGTGGGTGGGACAGAGGGGAAGAAGCCCCTGACCACCCTGCTCCCATTCACCCTGCTTCTCTGGTCCCTGGTCACCGGCCTCAGCCCCACCTCCATCACCACCACTGTCACACAGTAGCCCACATGGATAGTACAGTTGTCAGACAAGATTCCTTCAGATTCCGAGTTGCCTACTGGTTGTTTTTGGTTTTGTTTTTTTGTTGTTGTTTTTGTTTTTGTTTTTTGAAGACAGCAATAATCACCGCACATATTACTGTAGTTCTTTATTAGTGTTACGTACAGCCATACCATAGCTCTGTTCTCTTTCCTTTTTTGTTTTCAACTAAATAATAAATAAATAAATGCTCATCTTACTGGTGAAAATAATGCAAAAATAAACCAACAAACAAAGCAGTTTGTGAAAAAAAAAAGTGGGAAAAAAAAATCACCTGAATGCGAAAGAGCTCGGCTCCTGTTTAGTATTTTGTACTTAAGGAAATAAAAAGGAAAAAAAAAA
>NDGN011523638.1:2184-14820 GCA_002564285.1 Tympanoctomys barrerae | reverse complement strand
CTGAGGTATTTTAATAGCTAAGAACTCTTATGTTCATAAAATGTATAGCATATCTCAAGCATATGTCATCTCTAAACATCATGGCATCATATATATATATATATATATAATATGCATATATACATATTATATATATGCATATTATATATATATATATATATATGTTTTTAAAAACCTAACAAATAGCATCTGATTCTTTAAAAAGAACTCAGTGCTCAAACGTGGCCAGAGTGGGAAATGAGATATCCATTATTGTTGTGGGCAATACTTATAGTAAGTGACAGTCATGAAATATTTAGTTTCCAAAGGCTGTCCCACGTCTCACATCCCTTGGTCCTCAAAATAAATCCCCCATCAGATAAAAGAGAACAAATTATTCATTTCTCTAGTGAGCAAATTTGTTCTAGACAGAGATTTTTAAGCATTGTCTCCAAGATATTTCATGGAGTCCCTTAGTAATATTTAGAATTTGGTACATTATTGCTATTAAAATATGAATGATAGAGGTTTTGAAAACAATAGTTTCCAAATCTTCTTCCCATTGTCCTCCACTCTGCACACATACAAAAAGCATCAAAATTAACCCACCCAAGATCCAGGATTTCATGGATTTAATTAGATAGAGAGCATGATTAGTTCAAATCATCTTTAACCAGAAAAAAAGAGAAAGCATTCCATGAGAACGTTTCCATTTGCCCAGCCCTGTAACCAATCTGTGGATAGAAAGAAGGCAGCAGGGAACAAAAAGTCTTTCTAAAAGAGAAGAGAGTAGGAGAAAAACAAACAGAATGTCCATAGAGAAAGTAGAGCAACTGCAGAAATTATGTAAATAGGTCTGTATTTGGTAATTCATAGACATGGCAGTGGAAGAGGAAGTTGAAGTGTGAGGCATCAGAGAGATGAAACTACTACATAGTGATGTGTCTAAAATATTTTAAGTAAGGTATTAAGATAGAGGAGGACAGAGTTGGGCCTTGATTAACACATGCAACTTTGTGTCATGACATTGATCCAAGGAGAATGCATTTCTAACTCTGAAGGTGATCATAAAAAGATTAGGACTTTCTGATCCCTGACCCTGTGTGGAGGACCACCTGGATGACTCTCCTTGAAAGAAGAACAATTATCTCCATTCTAGCTAGAGCTGACCCTATTTCCATATGTTGATAGGTACAGAACTGGCTAAGACTTCTCCTTATCCCTTCAATTGGCTTTAAGCAATGCAAATTAACCCAGCCAGGGTGCTAATATGTAGTCTTTCAAGCAAAAACAACAGAGAAGTGTTTCCCTGGCCCTTACCCCCATAACCCCCAAATAAAACATGCATGAGCTGGGTGGCACAGGACGGAGACTCACACTCCACATTGTTGGCTGGGATAGAACCTTATGACAACCATGGCATTTTAAGTGTACAATAGACGCTGTAATGGAAAGAACTTATTCAAAAGGAAAGAGTTACTGAGTTGAGGAGAAGGACATGTGAGGGAGTGGAGGAAAGAGATTTATCTATGTATGTAAGCAGGATGATTTGGACAACTGTACTGTGCATTTTTGCTGGTCTATGGAAAGAAGCAGTTAATGCTTTAATTTGTTCTGTCTCCTTTTTCAATCGCTCCTTTCTTTTGTCTTCTTAATTTCTTACACATTTTCTTCTTCCAATTTCACATGCATATATCTGGCAACATGAATAATTGATTGGAAGACAACCCTATGTATTATAACAAATGCTATGAAATTCATATTACTTTTGTAAGTGAAAATCTGTATCACTTATTTTTTTCTGTTGTAATTCTAATTTGTACTCTCTTCTAAAAAAAATAGAAATAATAAAAAATTTAACAGGCCGTGATTTCCCAGGGCATAAAGGAGTACACATCAGAGCCGAAGCACCAAAAAGTCACTTACTACCTCAATTGTGTTAAGTAGATTATTTTTCTTACATATCTTTCTCTCTGCATAATGAAGAAATGATTTCAGGCCTCCTACCTAGTCCACTTCACAGTACTCATCTACTTTCCACCATTCTCACAGTCACTCATCCTCAAGCCCCTCCTTTCTTCATAAATTAATAAAACCCAGAATGGTCCTAGGTCAAGGCCTTTGTTCTAGCCAGCCATTATTGTAGCTGAACTTGGGACCTTTTAGTAACTTCAAATATTCCTTAGTGTTTTCATCCCCACTGTGGGTTACACAGGAAGTGGTAGATTGGAATTAACTCTCTAGAAAACCAATAACTCTTCCATGGGATTGCAAATATAAACTTCCTAGGCCAAGACGAGGAGTAGGAAGGATTTTCTATAAACTTATGTAATCACCGCAGGGCTAGATGACCACAGCAGCCGATGATATGTATGCTCTGCTTAGAACGTTGTCCCACGGTATTAAACTCACTGAGCAAAGTCAATGTTGGAAACATAAAAGTAAACAAAGCTCCCATAGTATAGCAATAGTGTTAATCAACAGAGATCTACAGTCATTATGGTAATAAAGACATAATGTTTACAAAAAGAAATGAGGCTACTTAAATAAAGAAGTATGCACACAAATACATGAAGTAAAAATAGTTGGAAACACATATAAAAGCAGCAGACTGTGTAAACTTGGTTCTGTACAATTCTCTTACCCATATTCTCCCTTATCCATATCCATTTTCACTATCTCCTGAATAAAATGAGTTGAGATCTACAGTATTTTCTCTGCAGATTATTATACAACCAGATTTAGATTAATTGAATGGAAATATGTATTATATATGTGCTTTTCTCATCAGTTGTGCATATATTTTCTTTTTTTAAGATTTTTTTTTATTTGTTTTGTGCAGGGTCTCACTAAGCAGCTCACACTCCTAGTGATCCTTCTATTTTCAGCCTCCCCAGCGCTGGGATTACAGGTGTGCACCACCACACCCAGACTCAGTCACTGGCTCAGCACATGCAGGGGCAGGTCTAGGATCCAACCCTTGTCCCTAAGCAGGTGCTTAGTGCACTAAGCTATCTCACTGGCCCATGCATTCATTTTCATAAAGAAAAAAAAGCATTTCTGGGATTAATAGTCAGATATTTGGGCTGTATGAATTATTCAATTAAATTACAACCTTTAGATAATATGCCCTGGCCATATTTATTTCTTTCTCTATGTGCTATATGTGACACCTAAACCGATTAACATTTTTAATGGAAGAGAGGAAATGTTAGGGTTTTTTTTTCAGAAAAATAAAGGATGATGTGAACAAATTCAGTTAATGTACTTGTTACATATCCAATTTCAGACACCTATTTTCAAGTCCACAAGAGAAAGGTATTTCTTTGTTTTCATCCAGTAAAGTTTCAGTCAAAGGCCTGAATGCAGGATCTATTTCTAGAAGACTGTTTTTGCCATTGGAAATTCCCTCCTCTTCAGACCTTTGCCGAATGATGCATTAGCAGGAGCTACAAGGATCACATTGTTTCACACCGAATAGCCTCTACACTTTGATTCATATATCACACATGTTCTGTTTCTTGCATTTCTGTTTTCACACCCACGGCCAAAGTGCAAAGGGATTTGAAGACAAGTACCACAGTTTTCTAACTGTCAGCTGCTTCGGTTGTATTGATGGTGGAAGTTATGGAACATGTAGAAAATAGAATCAAGATTAGGGAGATCATATTTCTATTTTAAGCACTGTGATACCATGAAATTCGCTGAACAATTACTCAGAACATTCATTTGAGATCATTTAGCTTTACTGAAGCTAAATACAATGGCAAATATATTGAAAGAAAAGATCATTCTAAGGAAGAGACAGCCAGAAATGTGACTTCATAAAATGTAAAGGAAGTGTTAATAATAAACTATGCCCTATCTTCTCAGATATCTTCTGAGAAATATGAAGCAAAGAAATGATAGAAATAAATCCAATAATATTTGTTTCTGATAGATACTGAGATATAATTATACTAAGATACATTGTATGATTATATAATTTTCTTCATGGTATTTAAAAATATACACATAGTCTACTAATGACTTTGAATTTTTAATAGCTACATTTTTAGTGACCCAGGAGTCTTAAAAATGAATTCAGCAGATAACTAAAGGAGTGTAGTCTGATTCAATTAGTTCATATATTCTAAATGAATTTGAATAAATTCCTGATCCATTTAATGAATCAGTAACAGATGTGCCGCTCTTTAAAGAATTGCTCTTGAAATAATATAACTAAATTTATAATGAAGGGGAATCTGTTGCCACATGACCAAATCCATCCATTTTATAAAGGAAGAAGATGTTACACTTGTTCAGTCTCACACAGTGTAATACACCAATCTGCAGCTCACTGTACCTCATTAGACACTCAAGCTGAAAGTACTGATTTAAAAGGACATACCACTAATCCCCAAATCTCCCTTCCAGACAGACTGCCTAACCCCAGGGAACCTGGAAAGAGATTTTAATGCCCGAGCTTTCTTCACTGGGAAGTGGACTTTCTCATAATTTTTTATTAACCTCAGTGCACCATTCATAGGAAAATAATAAGCACAACACATTGTCAATGTTAACAAAATGAAAAGTAGAAAAATTGATAGAAAATGAGGGGATGAGTTAGCCACAGATTAAGAAAACCTTATGAAGAAAGCACTGAGAGTGATTATTTTAAATAATGAGAACCTATGCCTAAAACATAATAGGCACATAATAAATATTATTAAGTAAATTAACAAAGGTGTTTAATCCATTTGGTTACTAAAAGATAAGCAAATGGATTCTTAAGCACTTTCTCTATATATTAATCCTGTATTAAAACTCTTCCTATGCAACAATTCCATCTACTAAACATCTAACATGCTACTCCACTTTCGCTAAACTCAATGTACGACTATTATTTTTATTCAATTAAAATATAATATTTTACAACTATATAAAAAGCATAATTCATTAGACACACTGCCTAATACACTGCAGAGCAGTTCAGCTGTCCATAACACTGCCTTAAAAATATATCTACAATATATTGAAAAAATGTCTATATATATTTTATTATACTTATGTGTATACATAAATTCTATTGTATATGTATGTACACATGTACATAGGTACATATGTGTATACACATGTATACTCACAAACTTATTTATACATGAATACCAACACACACCCCAAACTTAGCCACACCATAAATATGAATAAAATACCCAATATATCCAAGGATGTAGCTCAGTGGAGCAGTGAATAACTGGATAATACAAGGCTCTGAATTTAATTCTCATACAAAAAAAAAGAAATTAGCACTTAATTTCACATAACAATGCACCACTATTCCATATTAGATAGACAGATGGATAAATACATAGATACATAGAAGTTAATAAACAAAAACATTTTAATTATTCTTAGTAAGAGTGTATTAAAACTGAAGTGTTGTCCATGGTGATGTCAAATAATGACAGACCACAGATCCATTTGAACTAGCAGAAGATAAACATTCATTGTGCTTTTGGTTTTGTTTTTTGGTGTTGGGAGTTAAATTCAGAAACTCATGCCTAGCAGTTAGGTGCTGTGCCACTGTGCTAGATCCCCAGCCTTCAACATTTTTAAATAAAAGTAAAACCAGCTCACTGAGAATTCCACGACTGAGTGAAACATGATTGCCATCCGTATGAATATGTCTAGAAGGCAAGAGCATTAGTGTGGACCTGTGGGAGAAAAATGTGATTTAAAGGAGCTGCACCGCTGCAACCGTCTTATGCACCTATATTATCAAAACAAGATATTTGAAACTGAATTTAATGATGTTCAGAAGAGCAGAGTATACTACCTTTTCCTTGAGCACCAGACTAGTCTCTGCAATTGCCCAACTTAAGGGATGGAACCTAACATTAGCAGCTAGGAACAAAGGAACAGACCCCAATGTTAGATTCTCCCGGATATCACATATCTTTGCAAGAAAAAAACATATGCATTTTCTCTAGTGAATAGTGAGAAGGGAATGTCCACTAATCTGAGGCCTTTTCCAGTATCCTTACATTTGTCTACTATATATAAGGAGAGATTTATTACCTTCTCAGTAAATGTTTGGCCAGAGGAGGAAATATATATGAAGAAATTTCACTCCTGTGACCTGAAAATCTTAAAACTATTTGGCTGGTGTCATGAGTTTATTTTATATAGGACGGTATGTAAAATTGGTATTTGAGGAAAACTATTTCATCTAGTCTGAAAGGTATTTCTGTTCTTTGGTATTCCCATATTTTATGTCACCTTCATTTTTTACTTTATGTATAAAATAATTTTACCTATTTGAACAAAAGGGCATATTTTCTCTGGAAAAAATTAGCCTATGAAATGAAATGTTCCTCTACATTAAAAGCCATATAACTCAGGATTCTGTCAAGTTTCCACAAATACACCTAAAAATTGAATGTGTGACAAGCAGGTAACATTACTGAAAACTTTTATCTGGAGCCTCCTAACTGATATTTAAAAGACGTGCTTTTAAACCATCTTAAACCAAAATAGAAAGCCTTACTAAATCCTTCCTGAAAATCACATACTTGCATTGGCCACGCATGTGCTGTTGCTGAATGTTCAGTTTTGAGACACATAATCTAATTAAGACAATGGAAGATAAATATCTTGAGAGGAATCTGCAAATTCAGAGCACTTAAAAACCATGCCTATGAAACCAGCTTAATATTAGCTCTGGGTTTTTCATCACTGTTATTTTAATAACATATATAAAAGAGGCCTTGTAAAAAAATCAAAAAGATTTTCTTAAAATAATGCATAATAGTTCATATAGGAATGTGTATCATATTCTATAGTATCTATTATATCTACGCAGAAATTATAATTTCTCTGTAACTCAATTAAATTTTCTCTTAAGTTAAAGATATCTGGAATAAATTATATGATATTAAGTTTTCATGCTTGCTTTCAACTTTGTCTACTGTATTTTTAAACAATAGGAAAATAATATTTTTTCTTGCTGATATGCTGAGGCCTTAGACATAGTTACATAGACCTCACATTCCCTCTCAGCAATGTATGCAAAGAATGGAGAACCAACTATAACATTCATAAAGAACAGATGGTTTCCTGTTGGCCATAATCCCGGATATGACATCTTTACCTTATTTGCTAACCTCCCAGTCCCTGGAAAGCATTATTATGCAACCCAAAGAGAATGGTAAAACAACTTTATAAGAAAATAAAATAACCTAGAGCTAACAGATATGTAATACACTGGCATGGATCAGTCACTCCCCAATCACTGGGACAAAATACCAACACCTACATGTTATAAGATATTTGGCTGATACTTTCAGAGGATTCAGTCCATGATTGGCTGCTCTAAGGCAGAAAGGGCATCATGAAAGGAGTTGGCAGAGGAAAACTGTCCAAGCCATACCAGACAGATAGGGGCAAGAAAGAGAAGTGAGGGGGCAAGGACAAAAGAGACCCTTCCAGGTCACATAGCCATCGACCCAGCTTTACTGTCAACATTCCCACTAGCATTCTGGTCTGCACACCCAGCAGAATCACTCATCAAGTTCTTCTAACAGCATCCTAAGGCTTTTCTATCTCACATTGCCAAACCGTTCCATATTCCTCCCATAAGCCATTTCTAAAGGCTTCTGAACTTCCTTGTCAGGTATAAGCATAGCAACGGTCCCACTCCCTGTACTTATTTGTTGCATTAGACACTTTTCTATCACTATGACAAAATTCCTAACAACTACAACTTGAAGGCGATGTTTATTTTTGCTGCCCATTTCAAACGTTCAGCCCAAGGTTGGCCAGCTGTAAGCAGAAAGGGTGTATGGAAGGGCCTGGTGGAAGAAAGTTGTTCACTCCATGGCAAACAAGGAGATCAGGCAGTGGGGAGCAGAGAGGAAGTTTGACCAGCATAAACCTTCCAGGTCACACACTCACTGACCCATGGTCCCCACCAGGCCCACCTCCTAACAGCCCATTTATCTATGCAATCATGAGCCCATTAACCCACACGCCACTTTCTGAAAGCACAGCCACTTTCTGAAAGTCCCACCTCTGCACACATGAGACCTGGGGAGGGAGCATTTTAGGGCTACATCATAATGTGGCAAGCAGGCTAAGTGCAAAAGGGTAGCACTTGGCCACTGAGTCCACTCTCAATTTTATCTGCACTCCTCTTTTTCTATTATTATTCTAGCATCCCTATATGAATCCATTTAGGCAAAGTTCTGATACTATAACTCAGCTTTCTGTTTTTGAGTCTTAACCCTGTTTAGATATCACCAACCCTCAATCCTCTTTCTAATCTTTCCTACTCTTTACCTAACAACTTCATTCTTACCTTTAAGATAAAGGTACAGCAGTTGAAAGAATGTGAAAATAATGCTGATATAATGACGGGCCTACTGTAACTTTGAATGTGCAATTGTGGTTTCCTTTATTTTATACATCACACACACACACACACACACACACACACACACACATTCCAAGAAACGAGGTAAGTGGATGGCAGAGAGAAAGTGAACCTAATGAACTGTATCAACTCAGGCAAAACTTCATAGCAAGTCAAACACAGAGTTATGTTCTTAGCTCTTTGAACTCAAAGAATCACCACATTTTAATAAAATAACATGCACGAATTTAATCTGCTCAGTGAAAATACACAGAGAGGAACACACATTAGAAATAATATGATATGAGGCTTGAACTAATAGTTTTGGGGTTTTTTTCTGTTTTGTTTTGTTGTTTTTGTTTTGTTTGTGTGGTACCAGGGATTGAACTTACGACCTTATGCTTGCCAGGCAGGTGCTTACACCACTGAGCTATATCCCCAGCCAGGCTTGAACTAATGAGATACTGCATTTACTCAGTTATACCAACTGAAAACTGCACAGTGAACTCTGGTTTCCTAAGACCAAAGGTTATATGCATTAGATGTTTAAGTAGCTTTCATACTTTAATTAATTTAAATCATTCTTTCCTAGCTAAAGATTACAGTTTGTGCAAAATTATGACATTGAAATTTAAAATAATACACATAAATTTTAGTTTTTACTATATTTTAAATTGTAAAACTATTTTTCCTGCTCATTTCTTATAACTTATTTTTATTGCTTATCTCTAAATCAAACGAGTACACTGATGCGTACTGTTTATGTAATTTGCTTCCACATTAAGGTCTAGAAACAAATTTGATTCTCACATCAACGGTATAGTCCAGGATCAGTGAAGTCCATCTATACATAAGTTATTCTCAGGACAATCCACTTACCTTCATTCACTGCCCAACTGATGTGCTCTCATCTAACACAGCAGCATGTGTGCCTCACGTCATTTACCTTAACAATCATTTATACTTTCATTTGGTCAAAACACTAAAACTTATTGCACAGACCTTGATTTTTGTCAGCTCAACCTCAAACTGAATGTGATTCTTTTAGAAAATGCTAAATTTAGTTTGAGAAACCTGGTGGTCACGTACAGTTACTCTGTGCACAGAAGGGGGTGTTTCCTGATTTCTGCATGCCAGGTCATGCTTTTGCAAAAGCAAGCAGAAGGTAGTATTGTCCCTCAAAGCCACAGTGTCTGGAATTGTGTCCTCTGTGCCCACTCTGGACTGAGGTTCTGCTTCCTTCCTTCCTTGGACATTCGTTCATGAACCACCTGTCTACTTCTGAACTCAAGCTTTCCTGAGATGTGATAACCACAAAGAAGAAAGCGCATGTCCACAAACAAATGTCACCCGGAGCTTACACACAAACATTTCCCTGGTGACCAGAGCACAGTATTCACACAAGGACAACTTATGCTTCTAATATTCCCCGAGAACTCACTGAAAAGTTGATAAATTGAAAAGATAGCAGGCATCTCCTCCCCTGTGTAGTCTTTGCCAGCCTCCTCAAAATTGCCATGTTGCATTATATAATACTTCCTCAGTCAGATTCCAAGAATTCTATAGGCTGTAATTTAATCCTAGGAAAACCAGAGGATATTAAATGATCTAAACTGTCTTAGCCAGAAATCTCTGATTTGGCTACCCTTTGAAGTTTCTATCTGAAACTTTTTGATGTCTTAATATTGTTTTAGAAATTGGTGGGGGGGACTTGACTTTGTAAATCATTTTGGGATTGCAGAAATGGCATTATGATGATGAATGGCACAAGGCTTTAAAAAAAAGTTTCTCTGAATATTAAATTAATCACAAACCAAGGCTGTCTAACATTAGCTCCTGATAACTTAGAGACTCTGCAGCATTCCAGATGCTCGACGGAACAGAAATATTCTGCCTGCATTATGTGCACCTTTCCACATCTGCAATTCTGTTATACAAGAAAGTCTTGTTCTTTTGTTGCAAGATTTCCCTGGTTCATTTTTTTATTATTAATTTGAACCATGTGGGCAAAGGGTAATCCAGTAAGCCATAGGATTTGAGATCAGAGCTTTCATACAATCACGTGAAACATCAAACATCTGGATATTCAGATGAACAGGAATAGAAGAAAAATTACCAGGAACTAAAGCATTGTATTAATGAATAGATTCTAATTGTATATGTCTATTCACCTTGAACATATATTTTTACACATGATTTCTTTAAACATCAGCTGGGAATTTTTTACAGTAAAAATAAAAATTCATAACCAAAATACATTAGTCATGCATAAATACATAATAACCAAATAGCTTTCAATAAAAAACCTAAACATATTCATGTGATAAATTGTTTCAGTAAACAAAAATCCGCTTATTTACTTAAAAAAAGACATCATATCTACATAAAGAGAATGTGATCTATAAGTTTTCTTAGAGAACTAGTTCAACCGATTGTCTATTTAATATAAAGCCCATTCCAGAAATATTTGCCCCTAAGGATGTAGATGTACTTTATAAATATCTACAAAATCCAAGTATGCACAACAAATTAATATTTTCCCTCTCTTAATAATTGCTGCAATTTTCCTAACCACATTTCCATAAAAGTTCTAAGAAAAATGGAGCCATACTGAAACATTATTAGAAAAAATATTTACCTTCTTTCAATTTTTGAATTCTTCTAAGATGCTTAAATCTTGTAGACAATAACAAAAGCAAAATATTCAAGTATCTTTCTAATAAAACCTCCTCCTCAGAATTTTATAAATCATCTGAAAGTGAACATTACACAGGAAATTCAAGGACCAGACATCATTTTTACTAAATATAGCAGGTTAATACTCTTCAGTATTAGAATATTTAGTATTAGAACATTGAGAACAGTGAGAGTTCCTTTTCAGTACCAAAAAAGGAGGCAAAACACATTCATTCAAAACACAATTAAAAGAGATCCCCCCAAATTATAGAAAGTTCCTACTAAAATCCAAATCAATTTATTTCTAAGCACTTATCCTTAAAGATTTTCCTGAATAGAGATTATTTGTACTCTAATCCAGATGCAATGTGTTTTACTGCAGATGCCAGGTGTAGACATTCAAAAGTAAAAACCTAGAGATCAAAGAAACAAAGGTTGATCCTGCTGAAATGTTTAGCCACAAGTCATTCACATGACTGGAGACTTTTTGTTTCATGAGGTGTTTACATCCTTTGTTGTTAAAGCTATTTATTACCCTTCAAAACAGGTCACCCTCCTTTTTGCAATACTATAGAGTGTGATATGCTCTTAATTGGAGTTAAGGGAACATCCATGTCTGCAATAAAATTCTACATTTTGGATTAAAAACAATGAGTCTGATGTACTAAACAGAGATATCCCAATTTATTCAGTAATATGTGATATAAAGTAGATAAAGGAATGCAAAAGCTAAAGTTAATGAGCATATTTTTCCTTCATATGCCTAGCTCAACTGTTCAAGGACCAGCCCAGGCAGGACACACCTTTCCCCCCTCCCCTGGCTTTAGTGGTGTGGACCCTCTGGTTTTATTCAGCTCTTTATTCATTAATTCAATATTTACTGAATACTTCCTGGTACTAAGTAACATATAAACCGATGAAAACCAGCCTGCCTTCTTTCAAGGCACATGCAAGCTACTGAAGGACACAAATGTCCCAATCTTCCCCGTATAATAGCATAGGCATTAGATTGTCCACGACTTCTGAAAACATTAAGGAAAGCAACATCTGTCTGGCCCCATGGAATGGTACAGATTTCCTATAATGATTCTACTATGAGACCAGGAAGCATTAAGCATTAGGCAGAGAACCAGAAAGAGGTGATCAATTCTGTGGAGCAAAGAGATGTGCAGCTTCCCAGATATGGCAAGTGTGTGCTTTCCTCATGTAGAAAGTAGAAGGACTATAAGGCAAGTAATGGGAACAACAAATGCATAAGGCATTCAAGAATCAAACTAAGGAAACCCCCCAATTATGAAGAGCTCTTTCTTTCTTTTTTCCCACTACCTTCCAACATGAAATGCTATCTCACCTCACTCTACACTGTTCACTACTCAGATCCCTGGAACTCATATAGACCCCCACTCCATGATCCACAAGATAAGTGTGTTTCTTTCAAAATGTTGCCTTAGGGACTGGTGAGCTGGCTCACTGGTCTAAAGCACCTACTTAGAACAAACTTGGCAAATCACAGGGACCATGGTTCCATCCCCCAGCACCACATGCCAGTCAGTCCCGCCCCCTGGTGGGCTGAGCTGGCCACACACACA
>NDGN011523616.1:6315-17095 GCA_002564285.1 Tympanoctomys barrerae | reverse complement strand
GTGAGACAGTTTCAAATCAAATTGGTAGGACAGTTTCAATAATTAACATATTGCATACTGTCTCCCCAGTGGTTATTTGTTGCACAAGATGCAGACATGCTATCCTATTTACAAACACTATTAGAACAAATTCCTCCATTCATTGAATTAAGAGAATGTAGCTATATATCTATCCTAACCATTTTGAATACAGATATAAAATGGTCATTCATCTAAATCCCCCTTTTCTGTTTAATTTCATCATTTAAATATTATAGGTGTGTGAACTCAGCAAAATAAACTGTCAGTTTTATAAGTCACTGCCATTTACATTTTTTGAAAATCTCAAGGAAAACATACGTCCACAGATAATGTATTTTTTCATTAATCAATAGAATGTTATCTTTTTATAGGATTTTAATTTAACCTTGTACTTAATTACTATGGAAAAGTTATTAGAATTCTAGCAAATTAATACAAATCTACCACGTCCAGTGCACCATGTGGTGAGAATAAAGACACGAAGGCAGTTTGTAACTGTGGGGAGCGCAGAAGCACTAGGTCCAGGTAAGACGATGTGCAACTGCAACAGAGACCTCAGCCTAGTGCCAAACATGGCTATAGTCATTCGGGAAGAGGGGAGTGGCTCAAGGGGGAGTGACTGTACAGGTGGTGGGCTGTCTATGAGTGCCTTGAGCTGGGCTGGGTAGGAAGCCTGAAATCACCTCTGCAGTATGCAGATAAACATTTGCGGAATGAGTAGTCCACCTATCACAATTTGAGGCAGTACATAATGTTTGGGGGTCAGTGCTTCAGCTCTGATGTGTGACTTTTATGCTCTGAGATGTCATAGTCTATTATCTCAGGGGCTGATCTGAAGAGACAATGTGGCTATATAGGCCTAGCTCAGGCATATTATATGGCAGCCGTAGATGGGGCTTCACTGACTCGCTACATTGCTTTCATGAGTGCACGTCAGCACTTCCGCTAGATACATTTGCATTGCTTGAAACCAATTAAGCAGAAAAAGAACTGTGCTACCCATCTCTGCACATATCAATACAGGGAAATAGGGCCAGGTTTAGCCAAGCTGGAGACCATTGCTCTTCTTTCAAGGAGGGTGGTAGCCATGGTCCTTCATAGCTCTTATAGTATTTATCAAAGTACCTGAAGTTCTCTGAATTCGTCTTAGTTTTAAATTTCTTTCCCATAATTCCCTTTCTCTCCTCTCTAAGAACTCTTTTGAAAATGGATTTTGTGTGGACATATCATGCACGTTCAAATATCACTATTTGATTGTGTGAGAAACTCAAAAGTATATATAAAGACCAAAATGGAAAATAGATACTGGGAAATGGGAGGAAAGCATTCAAATGAAAAGGGGAACAAGGGAAGCGGAAAGAAAAGAGAAATAAGGGAAAAGAAGAAGTGTAGAAGGAAAAGTGAAACAAAGCCTCTGTAAATAAAGGTTAGAGTAGGGTTGAAAGGAAAAGAGAATGAAAAAAAGAAGTATAGCTAAACCAGTAAAATAGCTTGATTTCTACTGTTAAAATATTTGCTGTTCAGACAAACACATTTGAACTCTATTTTCCTATTTTTGCATTTGTTATTTGTAAAAAACTTTTGGTGATTATTTCACTATAAACAAATCACTAGCTATATCCATAAAATTGTCAGTGATATTCTCTAACATATTGTGAATTATTGTAAAAGATGTTTTGCTAATGCCTGGGCAGACCACACTCACTACAATCATATTATTTTAACTTTTAACAGTTAAAGAAAAAGAATAAAATAAAATTATTATTTTTATTATTTTGTATTTTTTGCAGACTAAATTATAATTTGTGTAAGAAAGCAAGAGACCCAGAAAAACATTGTATCCTACTTTTAATGGGCAGCTTTTAGTTATTTATATTTCAAAAATCTATTTTAATGCTTTAGTTTACATTTTGTCCTGTAAATTCAGCACTCATAAAAAGCAACAAGTCACTCTCAAAGAGCACTATCTCCTGCACGTCCACAGCTTCATTACCAGAAAAAGCAATAGGTTTGTCCTGCATGATGTGGATGATTCCGTATGAGTGTGATATTCTGAGAATTCTTCTAAGAAGTAAAGTTTTGTTTTCGTGTTCAATCAGTTCTTCTTTTGTTTCAGGTGTGTCAGTAGTCAAACCACTAAAGTTTGTTTCATTCTGTTTAGCTTCACTGTTCTTTTGTCTTTCCCAGTTCTAGAAATCACACCTAGGACTTTGGCCGTGGTAGGCAAGCATTCCTTCCAGTGAGAGCACACCCGTCTCCTTTTATAAAAATACAAATAGTATTTAAGATATCAGGCAGTGAGAAGTTTTTTTTTTTTTTTCAGTGAGTAGTATTGAAGAATATTTCTGATCTGTGAATGCTGGAGACTTGATACTGTGGTTTGAAGGACCTGTTTACTTTCTATGCCTAATCATTACTTACCCTTACTCTGTCATTATCATATTGAGTCTGTACTGTACTTATGTGGAGTTTTCTATTTCTTCTTCATATTTTTAACCTACTTTTAGAAAACAGAATAGGCATAGCCTGAAAATTGAAGCCACTTATTTTGTGCCATTACAGAGATATCTTTGGATTAGTGGGTGGGACACAGATAAAGATATTATTACGTTGATGTAAGGAGAGACTTTAAATATGTTTTCTAATCAAGAAGAAAGCATCTGAAAATAATTGCTTTCTCAATAATAGAATTCTGCAAGCACAAATGTGTGACTATATTTAGTGAAATCTTAACTATATTGTCTGCATTCATGGAACATTAAACTGGAGAAACAAACTCTAGGTTCATTTCAAAATGAATTGAATAATTCATTAAATGAATTAATTAATTTAAGAAATATAATTTAGTAAGTTAGTGAATTAAAAAGCATTGAGTAAGCCTCTATTAAGTGAATTCCTAAAGATACATAATACTGATGGTAGATTTTAAACCAATAGCTTTTTATTAGGGCTCATTATTATGTGAATCTGAGTGGGAATTTTTGAACAGATTTTACCCTACCAAAAGGAATAATAAATAGTCCACTCTTTCAGTTCACTGGATTTATTTTTCAACTATGTTTTAATTTCTCTGGAACTTCTTTCACTAGATAATCATGATGGTCAAGAATTCTCAGTACTTTTTCATACAAAAAGATGCTCTATTCTGAAATATTATAAGACCATAACCCATTTCTGTCCTTCTTCATGATTCCAATGTAAGTCTTTGATTATTTTTATATTTTTTTGAATGCATAAAACCTCAGGCTCTTCTTTTCCTTTGTGACATTCTCTATTAATGGATGTTGTCTTATTTTAACCCATTTGTACTGCTATTTAATAGAATATTAGATGTGAAGCTATATTTAAGGAAAAATAATATATTTTCCCGCAGCTCTGGAGATTATAAAGCCCAAGATCAAGACACTAGTATTTACCCTGTTAAGGACTTTCTCACTATTGTTTTTAATTTAGTGTTTCAATTATTTCTTAAAAATAGGTAGGATTATGGGTGTTTACCATGTACAGCATGAATTTTGCAGTATAGTAACAAGCTGCATAATATTTCAAGTGATTGGAACTATAACATTATTATTTATAGTACAGTTCGCTTTGTAACTTTATTTTTAAAGAGTAGATGCTTATCTCTAGAACCTTAGAAAGTTCACCTTTGTCTTGCGACCATCACTCAACAGGTAGACCCATTCTTTTACATGGAAAAAATTACAATTTCAAGAGGATGCTAGATTTTTAAAAATTTTTTGTATTAATTTTGTTGAGAAAAAATAGCTACGAGAGTTTCAAAACAGGTTAGTGGGACAGTTGTAATAATTAATACATTGCAAATTGTTGTCTTCATAGTAGTTATTCATGGGGACCGGGGAGATGGTTCAGTAGAATAAGTGCTTCCCTGGCAAGCGCAAGAGCCTCAATTCAATCCCCAGTTCTGAAAAACAAAAACAAAAACAAAAAACAACAAACAAACAAACAAACAAAAAAAGAACTTCAACTTTTGGGCTGGGGAGATGGCTCAGTGGAATAAGTTCCTCCATGGCAAGCACAAGGAACTGAGTTCAAAACCCAGTTCCACCAAAAAAAAAAAAAAAAAAAAAAAAATTAAAAATAGTTATTCATAGTACAAGATGCAGACATCATATCTTGTATAAACACTATTAGTTCAAAACTTCTCATTGAACAAAACATATATTTTCAGTCCTATCTGTTTCTAATCTATATACTGGTGTTTGCTTTTAACTTGTGCAAACACAAATGGTATTTATCTTGAGGAAGTGAAGTACTGACTGGAACTTAGTCCTATGCTATCAGAAAGCACTGATGATTAAGAAAACTAACAATACAGTTAGAAGGATGAGCTAAGTGCAAAGGACCAGTTTTCTAACATATTCCAGGAAATTCTTATATCTGAGAGGCCTTGATAACACTGAGTTTCAAGGCAAACGAATGCACGTGCACTTATGCACCAGCTGGCTTAGGACTGTACACAGGATGGGAGAACAGAGCGGCTGCTATCAGTGCGGGAAAGAGGGGCACTGGTCCAAAGAGTGTCCAATAGATCATTCTGGCTTCGTGGCAGACTTGACCGAGCAATACCATGAGCAATATGAAGCAGTATGTGCATCTTGCTCCATGAGCTATGGGGATTCTTCATATTACAACGATGCCTATGGAGTGCTCAATGCCTACTACAAGTGCATTGTGCTGCCGCGTTCCAGGAGGCAGCGGCAGCTACAGCTGCTTCTGCATATAATTATGTACAGCAGAACTTGTCCCAGCTGCCACAAGTCCAGAACACAGCCATGGCCAGTCACCTCACCTCCACTTCTCTTGACCCCTGTGATAGACACCTGTTGCCCACCTCAGGAGCTGCTACTGCAGTTACTGCAGCTTCCACTTCACATTAAGGGTGGGATTGGAGGCTACAGGCCCAGATTCCATTGTTGGAGAGGACTACAGTTACGAGCATGAGAGTGAGCTGTCCCAAGCTTCTGCAGCCCCACAGAATTCTTTGTAAGACATGACCCGGTATGAGCAGGAGCAGTGTGTGGATCGGGCTCTGCACTCAGGCTTTTAAAGTTTAAGGTGGGATGTATGTGGGCTGAAATTCCAAGATGCTCTTGTGCATGAGAATGCACACTTCGTTGGTACCCTGTCTCCAGGACGTTTTAGGCTCTGCATTCAGTCCCTCAGGAATCATGGACCATAATTTACCTTGTTAAGTTCAGACCTCCTTTCTTTTTCTCTCTAGTGCCAATTATACTGTTCTTGCTGTTGTTTAATACTTCTACAGCTTCCTATTCATGTTGTTTTCCCAGCAGGCCTCATTGTAAGTAGAAGCTGTGGTGGGGGCTACCCTGTCTCCTCCCTGCCTCCTGCCTCCAGTGGGTGTTAGATTTTTGCTTTTGGGTTTCTTTTGGCCCGAAGGCTAGACCTAGAGATGGATCACTTTTATCTTTCCAGTGAAATACATTTTTTTTTCAACTTAAAAAAGAAAAGCATATTGTTTGAATTAGAACCAAGAAGTGAAAGTCTCTCTCTCTCTCTCTCTCTCTCTCTCTCTCTCTTTCTCTCTCTCTCTCAGAAGAGAGGCAAGATTCTGTCAAATCATATTACCTTGGCATTCTTTTTACAGAGGCATATCATTGAAGCATTTGAGTATTTGTGATGGTTTTTAGGTTCTTCATTCAGCTGGCAAACTCTGCTCTCCAACCTTCTTACCTTTAAATACCTGACAAAGAAGGAAAGTGTCTAGGGGCCAGGGAGATGGCTCAGTAGAATGAGCAAAACACAAGGGCCTGAGTTCAATCCCCAGTTCTGCAAATAAATAAATAAAGTCTCATCTCTAAAATATTCTCCACAATATAAGATGATCCATATTATCAGAATATTTTTGCCTTTCAATAGGTTATAGTCCAATCATTATTAATTTTTAGTGCAAATTTTATGATTTGTAGGGAAATGTAAGTGTATCTTCAGTAAAAATTGATTTCAAAATCACTAATACCTCCAGCTGTTAGGATGCAGATATATTTTAATATGACTACTAAATTTTAGTCTGCTCAGACCATATTGAAAAATTGCTAACATCAATAAACATGATATTTAATAATAATTTTGCTTTGGTTTATGACATCTAGCTAGAAATGTATGTCTCTAAGATTCAATTATGTTAAAAGTATTATAAAGCATTAGGTGCTACAAATGTTAAATTATCATTTGACCTTATATAGTAACAATAGAATCTATCTTAAATTTTAGCTTAATAATTTATGGGAAATATATTCAATATATTCATTTTATCATTAAAATAAAGATTTCTTGGTGATTTGCGCACGTGTGTGTGTGTGTGTGTGCGCACATTGTTTTTCCAAATGTTCACTTGCATACACTACTATCAAAAATATCAGACTTTTTCAAGTTTTCTTTTCCTGTTTTGTTTTTATTTACCCTTTTATTGATATAAAACCTCATAAAGCAGTTCAGTCTGGCCTTGAACTCACTATGTAGTCAGGCTGGCCATCAGTTTACTCACTAGGTAGCCCAGGTTTGACCCCAGTTGACAAGGAAGCTCTTGCCTCAGCCTGCAAAACCTGAGTCAGAGGTTTGCACCACTGCTTCTGGAATTAGTGCTATTGTGGAACATTTCCAACTGGATGTCTAAGATTTTTTGCAAGTGAAAATAAAAAACTAATATCATTTACATTAATAATTTTACAAGGTGATATATATCCATTTAGACTCTATTATCTTTTACAGATAAAACACATAGACAATAATTTAGGCTGGCCTGATAGCTCAGTGGCCTAATGTGCCTGCTTAGGCAGAGCGCGGCAACCGGGGTTCAATCTCCAGCATGACATGCCGGCCCCACCTGCGGGGAGAACTGAGATGGCGACTGAGACTGGGCATGGTGGCACGCGCTTGTAATCCTAGGGTTTGGGAGGCTGTAAACGGGAGAATCGCTAAGAGTCCCATCTATGTAGTGAGACCCTGAACACTCTGTAGACTCTGTTCTAAACACAGAAAAATGAATAAATAAATAAATATATAAAACAATAATTTCAACTAGAAGATACTGTTAATTTGAACTCTGAAACAACTATCTTAATGTCTCAAATCAGTATCTACCTTCAGAATAATGGAAGGAGATGAAAATGTACCTATCATGATTGGACATTCTCAGTTACACACTGATAATTCATATTTAATATGCGACACATTGTGGTGAACAAATAGATAAAAATATAAGTATATAAATTAATATCAATATAACATAATCCGCTGAAACATTCTCAGCTCCTCTCCATACTACATTGTTCAAACAATTTGATTATGTGCTGATATGTCTTTCTTTACCTTCTTTTTTTTCTCGCTTTTCCTTCTTTATGGATAAACTTAACGCAATAGATCAAAGAAAGAAAGTTGAACCATTATTGTATGATGAAATCTCTTTTCTTAAGACCGGCCTGACAGCTCAGCAGACTAAAGCTCATGCTTAGACAGAGCACAGGGGCCGGGGTTCAATCCCCAGCATGCCGTGCTTGCCCACCTGAGGGATGAGCTGAAAAGGCAAATGAGACTGGACATGGTAGCGTGTGCCTATAATCCCAATGCTTGGGAGGATGAAACAGGAGAATAGAATCACCACTTGTCTGATCTATGTAATGAGACCCTGTAGACCTGTCCTATGCAGAAAAAAAAATAATTAAAATCCCTTTTCTAATACAACTTAGTATTTTGGTGTAATTACAAGGAGTAACTATGGCTCTGCCAATTTAAATATCATATAGTATTGACCAGGAAATTATCCTGCTCTGACCTCACAGCCGACAGTCCTCACGTGGCCAGCTGTGCTCAGGCAGACAGGACTGATGCACACCTGCACAATAGGTACAGCAGGAAAAACCACAGAATGAAAAGAAGGACACTGCTCCTATGCTGCAACTTCCAAACTAGTTAAGGGGTATTAAACAATAAGTAGCCCTCTCAATAGTTCAATTAGTTATATTTTCATTTGATATGTTTGTAAGTCTCAATATAGTAAGTATATCCTTTCTCTAAAGTATAATGCTTTGCTGTGTTGTGTGTGTGTGTGTATGTGTGTGTTTGTGCTTATCTTCTCATATCTTTCAGAGGGAAAAGACTGCAACAAATGGCTAAAATGAAAAATATGGAACAGCTAGAAAGAAGAATTAATAATAAGTTGAGACTTGTTTCTTTCTTACTTTTTTTTTCTATTCTCTGTATTCCTCATTAAGAGATAATACAAATACCAACAAATCAAACAAGTGATAAAACAGATATGGCACTCACTGCCTTCAAATATTTTTTAGATTGTGGCATTTTCTTAACTAAAAAGTAGTAATTTACTAAACATGAAAATAATGTGGAAAGAGAAGGTTTATATTTAATTAAAATATCTCATTGGATTAATAATTTCTCATTAGATTAACATCTAATGGGAAAACTTACTAAAATGTAAATTTAGCCATATTGATAAAGCTAGCTACTTTTAAAAACAGAATAAAATATCTACCTTTGAAATTTCTGCATATAAGGCAAGAGCTCTACCCCCAAGCCACAGCCCACCCTAAAAATTTCTGAATGCTAATAACACTTTAAAAATGTGTTCTCTGTGCATCACTTTTATCCCTGTAGGAAATGATACTATGCAGCGTACAACTAACCTAATGGATTTGGAGTGAATATTAGTTACCTGAAATGCAGGTAAGAATCACTCCCACCGTGAAGGGAAATCACCTAGGAAATGTCACTGAGTTCTGCGTTTTAAGTGCTAACACCTTCTCAACTACTGGTTAAGAAATATTAAACATAAGTTTTCTTAGTGCGCTGAAGACTCTGGCACAGAAGCATAATTGAGAAGTGGAATACAAGAACATAGAAAATTTAAGCCAAAACACACTGAATAGAACAAAAGTAAAGTTGTTTTGGACAGTTATAAGCAGAGGAAAGGAGAAATGTTTAAAACAATATCCCTAGAAAGGTTAGGGATAAAAATATAGTGCTCATCTGCTGAGTATCCTTTGAGTACAGAGGACAATGACATGAAATGTAGAAATAATTGAAACAATAAATACATATAGCTAGAAGAAGAATACAAAAATTTGTGGGTTTGTTTCCCCCACACAGAAAAGCTTCAGAAATTCACTACTGATATTTCCAGAATGACTGAGTATAAATTTAAATATACTTACTGCTTTTACTCTTATTTTTCACAGTTAATTCTATGCTAGTGTTTATCATAAGCCCTTGAGTATGGATGCTACATTTGAGAAATAAACAGCAGTAGCACAGTGGTTAAAAGGAATGATATCACATAACATAGATTTATCCCAACAGATTACTTATTCAATAGAAACAAAAGGGAACAAGTCTAAGTCATTATTCCCAAAACATTTTCTGAGGATTTAAATTAAATATAATTACCTGAATTATTACAGTTAGGTTCTATATTCTTCAAAAATATTTGTAAGGACAGATGTGGAATATTAGTAAAATTTGAGCACAGATTTTAGCAGAGATAGCACCATTTTCTTTTACCGGGTGTACTTCAAGAGTGAAAACTTATATTGTGGTGTTGTTCTGTGATTTATTAGCAATGTAGCCTCCATTGGATCAGCCTCATCATTTTTATCTGCCATTTCTTATTTATAATATCTGACTAGTGAAATATACTTAATTGAAAATGATAAAGTTTAAAATTCAATTGAATGTACAAGATATAACTGGCACAGAATAAAATATCTATGTTCAGAAACCACTTTGAAATGCTGAGGAGCTTAGTTCTTATACTAATGCTGAAAATATACCTTACCGATTTTATTGAATGGACCAAAAAATGTACCCACAAATATGGAGGACGATTGTTGAATTAGTTACAACTTAAGATACAAAGTGAAAATAATTGTTTTTAATTCATATAATTTTATTAATTTATTAATATAGACATATTAACAATTCATATATTTTAATGAGAATATGTCATCTATAATTTATTTTTTGCATGGAGATTGAACTCAGGGCCTTGTACTTGCCTAGGTGGCATTTATGCCTCTCAGCTACCTCTCTGGCTATAATTCTATTTTATATAGACAAGATCATCCTATATCATTGCTTATTAATACCTATGTATTAAATGGACATATAGACTTTCATATCATTGATGTGCCAGCAATAAAATAATTCTTTTCTCTCTTAATGGAAATTGAGGTTGCTTCAAAGTTTTGTTTTTTTATGACAATATGCCTTTTACCTTCTTATTTATGGAACTAGAGGAGACAAACAGTAGCAGAAACAATCCTAAGCAACAAAGGCAGAACAAGAAACATCATAATCTCTGATTGAAATTATATTACAAAGACACTGTGGTAAAAACAGTATGGCACTGTTGTATGGCAAAAAATAGAATCTGAGGATCAGTGGAACATATTAGAAGATACTGAAACAACTCCAAATGCACTCACTCAATCTTTGACAAAGGGGTCAAGTATTTTCACTGAAAGAAAGATTGCCTCTGTAATAAATGCTGCTGGAAAAACTGGTTTTCCACACGTTGAAAACTAAAAGTAGATCTATGGCTTTCATCATGCACTATTCTGAAACTGAAACAGGCCAAGGTTATTATATGAAAACAAAGTATTAAAAACTTTAAAAAGTATATTTCCATTTTCTGTTGACTCTTAAAAAAAAGATTTGTACCTATGTTGTTTATTATTTCTTGCCTATATCTTGTAATATGAGA
>NDGN011523606.1:2013-14153 GCA_002564285.1 Tympanoctomys barrerae | reverse complement strand
TCTTTGTAGGGTTGGTTTGGTTGTCATGAATTTCTTCAGTTGTTCTTTGTCATGGAAGTATCTAACCTCTGCATTAAATTTGATAGACAGTTTTGCAGGATACACCAATCTGGGTTGAAAATTGCTTTCTTTCAGGTCCTCAAATATCTCACTTCAGGCTCTTCTTGATTTGATGGTCTGTGTTGAGAAATCTGCTGTGATTCTGATGGGCTTTCCATTATAGGTGATCTGTTCCCCCCCCCAACAGCTTTTAATATTCTGATCTTTTTCTTACTTTCTGGGATCTTGATTATTACATGTCTGGGTGAAGATTTATTTTAATTATGGCTAGCTGGAGTTCTACGTGCTTCACTTAGCTGTATATCAGATTCTTTTCCTATGCTTGACAAATTTTCTGCTACTACTTCTGCAAACATTCTTTTTATGTCTTTTGTGTTGACTCCAGCTGTGTTGTGGGTACCAATTATTCTTACATTTTTTTCTTTGCATCGTCTTGCAGCTGTTATATCATTATTTCCTGGTTTCTCCTTATTTTTGAGAGACGTTTCCTTTCATGTCCACTAGCTGCAATGCTGTCTTCAAGGTCTGAAATTCTATCTTCTGTTTTGTTCAAGTGGTTTAGGCAGCTTCCAATGGAATTCTTAATGGTCTTGCTATCTGTTTGAATCTGTTTCATGCATTCTAGTTCTTTCCTGTATTGTTCATTCAATGTTTCCATCATTTTCCTATTCACCTCTATTTTTTAAATCATTGTCTTCCTTAGATGTATTGGGCAGTTCTTTCATTATCGTTGTCATTTCCTTTTTTACCTGAAATATTATCTGGTCTGGTTTCCTCCATATGCTGATGGAGTTGTTTATTTACTTCAGTTTCTATCATCTCAGAAATTTCATGCGTGTGACTTCCAAGTTCTTCTATGACCTTGTTTCCTGGACTTGTTTCGGGTGGGCTACAGGTCTGAGGTTGCTATTTGTGGACCAGGGAGATAGCTTGGTGGTGTAAGTATGTGCCTTTCTCCTTCCTCTTGTCATTTTTTTAAAGCCCCTAATGTTCTCCCTGACTCGGCACCAATGTTAGTTGGGCAGCGTGCAGGTTAGCAAAGCTCTTAGGGGGGTGGGAGGTCAGGGTAGGCTCACCAAAGCTCCTGCTACTTGGGGTTCTATGTGGCTTCCACTTCGCTGAAGGGAAGGGAGGCGGCAGCAGTTCAAGAAGGCTGAAGTTCTTCCAGGCTCTCTTGATGGTGGGTCAGTTCAGGGTAGGGCTCACCAAGGCTCCCGCGGGTCCCTGTGGTATTCAGATCCCCCTGGAAGTCTTCAGGGAGAGGATGGGCATCCAGGCTTTCCCTTTAATATAAAGATCAAAAACTAGAGACAGTCTTAGGAGATAATCATTTCCTCTCATAATTCTCAGGTGACAACTTTAAAACTGGTTTCTCCAATGAAACTGATAAAACAAATTTTTAGCATTCTTTGCTTCCTATGTTCGGAACAGGTTTCAACTCACTCAAATTTTCAATATGATTAGAATACCCTCTATAAGGATTGATAAACTCACCTTAGTTTAATGAAATGCATGTCACTGTTATTCTATCAAAGACTGTGCTCAGAGACCCCAAAGTAGTCACTCTCAGACTCTTTACGAATGCTCAAGTACAAATCTGTCCCTACGGTGTGGGGTACAGGATGCAAATAATGTGAGAGTAGCTCAAGTAAAACTTGCCTGATTAGATTTGGACTTCTGTGAACATTTTTAAACCACCTGAGTTTCTTAGATGGCAAATGTGTAAGTCCGCGCTGGAACTGACTGCTCGACAACTGCAGGTAAACAGGCTGCAGGTGGAGAGGAGCACTGTGTATTTGGAAGAAGTCTTTAATGCTTCTAGAAAGCCATCTTCCCGGCGGTCGGCATTACTTAGTAGCTTCTGCTGAGACCACACAGAGGGGTGCCGTCTTCCCCTCTCTTCACTAAATTCTTCCAGCCCTAAATTCTCACTACTTTCCTTATCAGTAATAGTTGCTCCTGTTGTGTTTGGTTCTGTAAACTGCAAATTAAACTGAACTGGTCCTGAACCGGCGTGGATGGTGTTTGGGGAAAGGAACGGAGGAAAGGGACTCAGGGGCGTGAACCCAAAGGGGCAGGTGAGCAGCCCCACAGCCTGGGTAACTGGGTAAGCAAGGCTGTGAGCAGCTGCATCCGGCCCGGAGGAATCCCACTCCTGGCCGCCGCGGCGTTGGACCGTGCAGGCGGAATGCAGAAGGTCCTGGCGCGGCTTGCTTTCTCACTGGCTGATCTTCATCCAGCTCTTTATTTAACCATGTTATTGACTACAGCTGTTCACTTTCTTCGGCTTTTGAACTGAAGCTTTATGTCGTTTATTTACTTATTTTTATAATTTTTAAAAATTTATTTATTTGGTACAGAGTCTTGCTAGGCAGCTTGGACTCATAGTGACCCGCCTGTCTCAGCCTTCCCAGTGCTGGGATTACAGGCCTGTGCCATCGTGCCCAGTTTCGGTGGCTGTCTTGGCGCAGGACCAGCATGACATGCAGAACCAGGGACCGAACCTGGGTCCTTGCACTTGCCAGACAGGCACTTAGATCGCTGAGCTATCTCCCCAGCCCCACTGATTTTATTTTTTAGGAGAATAAAAATGGTAAAAAGAGAATTAGAAATGATACAGAATTTCACTAAACAAAATGATAGGAATTCAACAATGGTTGGCATATTGCATATTGTTATCTTCAAATTAGCTCTTCAGATTACCAGATATAAGCATTTAGAATTAGTCAAAAAGTTAAAAAGAGAAAAAATGTAGCATTAACTGCTCCTTTCAACAGACCAGTAGAAATCAACAGTACAATTGTCCAAACTTCCAAACTGTCCTGTGTGTGTGTGTGTGTGTGTGTATGTCTTTTTCCCTTTCTTCTTTCTCTCTTTTCTTCTTTCCCTTGTCCTAGTTGTTCCTTCCCCTTGAACAGTTTCTTTCCCTTCTGCAGTATCATTGTACCTCTCAGATTTTATTTATACTTTCAGTTTCTTACACTAGGGAGACAACATGATGTCTACATGTGTGGGTCCGATTTATGGCGCTTCTGAGCACAGTCTCTACTTATCCTCAAACGCCTCAAGTTTATCATTTTTCATACCTCTTGCCCTTCAGCTCAGAGAAACTGTCCAACATCTTGGATGTCCTTGTGTAACACTTTTCTCCTTCTCAGCCAGTAGCTTTTCTTCCCGAGTAGTAACTGTGGCCTTCAGTTTTACCCCTCAGAGTTTTCAGATACTCTTGTAACTTCTTGGTAACTGTATTTGCTGAAATTCTGATAGTTTTATTCTCGCTTTAAGTTTTCTCAGTTGTGCCTGATTTTTCTCACCAGTTTCTTCTAACTAAACCTTTTGTTCCTGTATTGCATCAGATTGTTCTTACAAGTTAGTCTTTATTGTTAATTTCTTGTTCTAAAACTGCCACTTTTATTTGTAGCAGATTAGTATGCTTTTTCTCATGGCATTCAGCATCTAGGGTGGAATTCTCTGCAGGAAGAGAGGAATCCTGAGACGGTGTGGTGGCGCACGCCTATAATCCCAGCTCTTGGGAGGCTGTAAACAGGAGGATCACTATGAGTGAGACCCTGAACACCCTGTAGACCCTTTGCTAGAATACAGAGAGAGAGAGAGAGAGAGAGAGAGAGAGAGAGAGAGAGAGAGAGAGATCTTTCTTACTCTGCGCAGCTCCACCCTCTTTGACACCAGAAAGTTTCGCTCTAAGCTCCCCAGTACGGGCCTCCTTTGCATTCCCTCCCAGTTGGGTCTTTATTAGCGGCTTTGAGCTCAGACAAGCTGTTTCGTAGCGGCGGATGTTTCACGGAAGGATTCCTAAATATTTTTGTGTTGTTCCTGCTGCTGTTGATGCTGAACCTGTGCCACTGTGTAGAAAGGTGCCCTTCATAAAGTGTTCTGAGAATTTTGTGTCGCTACTTTAGGAAGTCCCTCATTTTCAGAAAACCGTAATGCTTTTCCTTACCTGTCAGTGTCTAGAACACTCATCAGCAAGGCTCCGTGTGATGCCCATTCCTCCCGTAGCTTGTCTAACGCCTGTAAAAGATACCGTCTCTTTTGTGAGGTTCGGTTGCCTAGTAACACCATCTACTAATTGCATCAATGAGAATGTTGCTTCCCTGCCAGATTCAAGTGGGCTGTTAGAAATTTCTGTTTCCACATCTTTTCCAGGTAAAAGTGTTAGTGAGAGGCACATACGATGCTAGAGGGTTTGTCTCTGTCACACTTAAAAATCCAGGTGCACAATCCAAACTAGCTGCTGGAGAAATTTACTTCAGCAGGAACCTTGGGGTTGCCTTGGCTTGTTCTCTTTTTCTGGTACCAGGAATAGAACTCGGGGCCTTGCGATTGCCAGAGAGGGGCTGTGCGGCTGAGCCACATGCCCGGTCCTCTTTGACATGTGCTTGAGCACATTGCTGCAGATCTATAATTTTTGTGGGAAAACTATGAGGTTTACCAGAAGACCCTGTTTCAATTTTAAACTTCGAAAATCTTCCTCAGATATAACAAGATTACTTTTAAAAACAGTTGGATCTGTGTCACGGTCCAGACAAATCCCCCTGTGGTGTAGTCAGGCGAACTCTAGCGCTTAATCTCAGTCTGTAGAGTTTCAGCTCACAGGGGCTGGCTCCAGGGTGGGGTGGCATGGCCGAGGGGCATCGCAGAGAACAGGCAGCTCACGGGGCACAGGCAGAAGGGGGCGTGCCAGAGCTCCCATCACGAAGGCTGTGTGTCAAGGAATCTCGCCCTTCGCTGCAGCTCTTCTGCAAGTCTGATGCCAGTTTGGTCCCCAGTGCTCTCTTCCTGCTCCCCAGAAGTGCTTGGGGTCTTCTTTTGGTCCCTGGTGATGGCTCTGTCCTTATAGACCTGTCTCACACATTGTATGTGGCATTCTGTGGACCCTTTCCACTGTACTGTATGTTCACGTCTTTCAGATGTGGAGAAATTTCAGCAACAATGTCTTTTTCTCCAAATTCCATTCCTTTCCTATGGAACTCCTGGTATTTAGGTGTAACCACACACACACTGGTGCTTTAATTTTATTATGTTTTCTTTTTATCTCACTTATGATGCTAATGGTATCCAATTCTCTGGGCGACTTCCTTAAATTAATTTCATTTTCTAACTTTGAATTTCTCTTTGTGCTCTGAACTCTGACTCGTGAAGTGTTGCCTTTGTGCTCTGTGTGTTCCCTGACTGTAACTTCCCGTGCCAGGCGCCGAGTTCGCGGGGACCCGCCGGCTGCAGGACCACGGTGGCACTGGCTGGCGGCTTCCTTTCGCCTAGATTTCCCGTTTCTCCCCAGCTCCTCTCAATCTGCTGTCTTTGCTTTCGCCTGCACGTGACACTAGAGGTTTCTCCCCGGTGCCCACTGCTGCTGGGGCCAACGGGCCGCCCCCACGTGGACAGGGCCCCGGACGGTGAGGCTCGTCTGAGGGCGCACGGCGGGCCCGCGCCCTGGGGACTCCCCGCTCCTGCACCTGCGTCGCGTGCCCGAGCCAAGCTCTTCCCCGAGAAGGCCCCGCTGGGGTCCGCTGGAAGATCCAGCCCGGCCGGCCACCAGCCTGAGACAGCCGGGCGCAGCTGGCCCTCGCCTGCAGACGCTCCCGAGTTCCGGGGCCGCGGGGCCCTGGTCCTCGGCTGCGCTCCAAGCAGAGGAGCAGCTCCAAGGACCAGATGTCTGGACTTCTGGACTTCTGGACTTCTGGACTTCTGCTGGCCTAAGAGACAGCCCAGGGGGACGAGCCGCTTTGCCACTACTAGAGGCGCTGAGGCTGCGGGAGTCACTTCGGTGTAATTCTATGGCAGGCCTCCTCCCCTCGCCCTAAGAGAGGCGGAAACCAAGATAGCAAAAGCCAGGAAGGAGCTCTCGGGTGCTGCGCATGATGCTGCGTGGTCTCCTCGCTGACCTGCAGTCACCTCCCCCTACTCCCACCTCATTAAGCGCTCATGAATATGCATGCCCAGTCATGCATGCAGTCAAGGTCAGAGTGGGTTCCCGGACAAGCATGCGTGTTGAGAGCTCCCGAGGCGACACAGCACGTGTCGCTCACACCGAGGGATTCCGGGAGGCACCTGGCTGAGGCGGGTCCTTTCACGCTTGAAACCTGCAGCGCGGGCCTCTGCTTTCCGGCCCCCGAACCACTTTTCCGTCTGTGCTGCATCTTCCGCGGCCCGGACGGGTCCTCGCACAACTGCCCCTGATCGTGGGGGATGTCGCTGCCTCCCACGTGCCGCCGGGCCTGCCTGGCTTGCCGTTCTTCCCGCACCCCACACGGCACCCGAGCTCCCTGCGCACTGCTCGGCCTCGGTCCCGTCCACAGACGCTCAGTAGACCCTGCGTTCAGCCACCCCCCCCCCCCCGGGCTCGGCGACTGTGTGTTCAAACTCAGCCCAGCTCCACGCGCTGTGCCGTACTCTGGCAGGCAACACGGAGGCTGAGCGCCTCTGTGGACTCCTCCGTCCTTCTTGGCATTATCGATGTTGCTGATGTTGCTGTTCTCCTTTATGATTGTTATTTGCACGGCTTGGGAGAAACCTGCAGTCACCTCCCCCACTGTCAGTGTCGCTGTAGGTGAGCTTCGGGAGGGGGCAGTCTTCAGGACAGGAGGTGCACCAGGAGGTCGTCTCAGGCCCCCTGCTGATCATCTGGAAAAGCAGCATCTCGCTCTTCCTCCAGGACGGCCCGCCTGGCGCCGCCCTTCACTTGCTTGGCGGCCTCTCTAGAAGGAGGGTAAGGCAAGGTCGGGATGACGGGAGCTGGCTTATCTGATCTCTAGTTTTCAAGGCTATTTCTTTTTCAACTTATTTTGGGGGAAAACATGGTATATAGCAGGTGCTATTTTTGGTTACCAGATGAATTCTGAGAAAACAGTGTGCAGTGCAGAAAAAATTCACAGGAGAGTGAATCAGAACTCCAAAAATCAATAAAGGTTGGACAGGAAAGTCAAGATCGGTCAAAGATTCTTCTTTCAATGTCCATAAAATTCTAAGAATATGACAGGTAGCCACAGCTTGCGTTATTTTACATGCAGCCCTTTCCAGAAGTAGTGGGCTAGAAGAAATGACCTCTGAAATGACAAAGATGCAGTGGATACCTGCTGAGTAAGGCCCCAGGGAAAGGGGGCAGGCCCGACGGCAGCCGCGGCTCCTGGGACGGGCGCAGCCCATGCTCTGCCCGGCAGCTGTTGGAACGCTGGGCCCCATCCAGGCCACACAGTCCAGGAGAAGAGCTTGCAGCTGGGTCATGCCAGACAGTAGTGAGCGATCGCAGGGACACGTGTGGGTGCCACTGCAGGGGTGTCTGTGGGTGCCACTGTAGCAGTATTTGTGGGTCCTATTGCAGGGGCATTTGTGGGTACTAATGCAGGGTGTATTTGTGGGCACCACTGCAGGGGTGTTTATGGGTCCTATTGCAGGATGTATTTGCATTAGAGATGGAAAATAGATTTGAATTTAAATAGGAGCATTGTTGAACCTTAGACTGACCACAGTGGACATGAACCAGGATTCTGAAGTGCTCCAGCTTTAGAAGCCTGCAGCTTTCTCAGAAGCTGAGCTGTTGAAGGGAAAGTGTTTGCACAACGTGGCATCTTTTTTATCCAGGGTAAACTGATGCGCTGAAAAGCGAAAACTGAAAATGTTTAGAAATTTGTAAACTTTGGGGAAATGAGACAGAGAGAAAGAAGGAAAAGAGAGAGAAGAAGGGACAGACAGAGAAAGAGACAGACAGACATATGCTGTAGACAAATGGCATGCGCCTAGCCATTGCCCAGTGATCTTCTGTGCGCTGTCATGCCCGCGTTGGAGGGAAACCGTTGTAGACAATTCACAGGTGATAAAANTTTGCAAAGCCTGCCCTGCAAAAGGTGGGCAGTATCTTCTCAGCACAGAGTGGTGCTCAGACAGAAGGACAGGAGCACCCGAACAGCTGCCCTTGGGGCAGAGCTGTGAAGCCTGGAGGGTCTAAATCCTGGGCCCCACGGTGTGTGTGTATGTGTGTGTGTGTGTGTGTGTGTTTTAATTTCAGTTGTTAACATGTTCACCTTTAAGGAAAACAAAATACTTAAGCAAATAGAATGTCTTATGTGCAACCAATTTTAGTTTTTCACAAATGATCTTTGTATGGAAAGAAAAACCTTCTGGTATGAATGCAGTTAAACTCCCCCAACGATCCTGAGTGGATCTCCCGCTCAGAGAGAGTCCTCTGGGCCTGGGAGAGCGAGCTCCGCAGTCCCCTCCAGATCTTGGCCTGACGTCCTCATGGGTGTGGATTTGCTGCGGAGGCAGCGCTGGGCCCCGTGAGCCCCCGAAGCCGGCAGTGTCCTCCCAGCTGTCACCAGGCCCCAGTAGAGATGTCTTTGCCACAATGAGACCAACAGCTGCTCAGGCAGCGCAGTGCATAAAGCCTGAGGAAAGAGAGGGCAATGTGCTCCTACATGGTGAGGACCGGTGCCAGAAGGCGTTACACGATCGGCCCCGAGCAGTAGGAGTTGGAGCAGCTGCGCGGGAAGCCCTGTTCCAAAGACACGAGGTTCACAGAGCAGCCGTGCCGACAGAAGCCAGTGTCGCTAGAACTCTGCCATGCACAGGGGCGGTTGCCTGGGACACAGGAGCACGGACTGTGAAGCCTGCTGCTCCGCGCTGGGAGCCAGGGGCCCGCCGGCTCGGGAGCCCGCTGCGGTAATGACAATGTGAGGGACTCTCGTGCACTACCTGAGCGATGGAAGAATCATGCAGCCACTCTGGAATACAGCCTGCCTGCTCCACAAAAGGTTAAACTAGACTTCGCTTATGACTAGCAATGCCACTGTTAATTACAGCCCCAGTAAGTTGAGGACAGCATTCAAACGAAATTTGCACACAAATGATCACCACAACTTTGTTCATTACTGTTCCAAAGCAAAATAACCCACATGTCCAAGATGAATAAGCAAAATGTGATGCGTTTTTCCATGGAATATTATACAGTTTTGAAAAGTAGAGCAAGATAAACTTGGAGTCATTTGTAGGAAAATGGATGCAGCTTAATTTTTCTATTTTTCAGGAAAAAAAATTTTTTTTTCAGAACCAGGGATTGAACTCAGGCCCTTGCCCTTGCCAGGCAAGTGCTTATTCTACTGAGCTATCTCCCTGGCCCTGAGACCATAATGTTAACTGAAATAAATCAGACATACATGCTTAAGTAGCGCATGGTTTTTCTTGTATGAAAAAATCCAAAATGTAACAAAAGAACAAAGTAAACGTTAGATAACAGCGAATAGGGGACAGATCTTTCTCTATGGGAAGGAGATCAAGAGATGGAAGGAGGAGGGAGGATGAACGAGCGGTTGAGTTGCGCTCTGTATGTGGACCAGCTCCGCACAAGGAAGGCAATCGTTCCGCACGGCAGCCCAGACGAATGACACAGGTGACCAAGGACTGCGCCCGCTAGCACAGGGGCAGCCTTCAGAACACCTCGCTGAGTGGAGCAGTGAGACGCAGAGGGCAACGCGGAGAGAGCCGCACTCACTGGAAGTGTCCCGCGCAGGTGAGTCTACACAGACGGAAGCAGTGAGCGGTGCCGGGGCAGGGAGAGGAGGGGGGCTGGCTGCGGGACGGGTCGTTCTGAGTAAGGCGGAGCTCGCCGCTCAGCTCTTCATGCTGCTGCACAAGTGACCGAGTCTTAGGGCAGAGCCCTAGTTTTTTAAATGCATTATGGTGAGAGGCACCAATGCTACTCCCCTGAGATACCCACCCACGCTTGGAGCCCTCTCGCCCCTTGTTCTTGCCATTTCTCAAGCAGTTCTAGACTCCTTCTGTGTCTTCACAAGGTGTGATAAACGCAGATGCGGCCAACCGAGAGACAGACTCATAAAGCCATCAGAGTGTCCGCCTCCGCGGTGCTCGCGGGGCTGGGCGCTGTGTGACCCCTGGCTCTCCGCGAAGTCACAGTGGCCACGAAAGGTAAATGTTTTGACTCGGTTCAAGGCACTGAAGCAGCCAGGACAGTCCAGCTCAGGACAGCATGGCGGAGCGCTCTCAGCTCTGCTGCAAAAGAGGCAGGAACCAGGAAGCAAGTGTTTGAGACGAGGGGTATGCTGAGGGCACTTAAGGCAATGTCTCTATTTTATTTTATTTTATTTTATTTTTGGCGGGGATTGAACTCAGGCCCTTGCACTTGCCAGACAAGTACTTATTCTACTGAGCTATCTCCCCAGAGCTCAATGTGTCTTTTAATAAGGTTTTTTACAACTCAAGTGCTCACCATAATTTTCCTCCATACTTTCCACATGAGAATGTGCTACAAACCAACATATTGTACACTCTAAGTGATACGTGAATTATCTCTTAATAAAGCTACTCTGTGGGTTATGGCTTCTGTCTGCATGTCCTCCCAAAGCCTTGTGTGCTCACAGATGGCGCCTTGGGGAGCTGACAGGGTCATCAGTGATACTAGATTACGGCTGTGAGATGCCAGAGCACGGATATGTGATGCTGGCTTAGCCCACGGACCGTCTAGCACGTGCTGGGTGTGGGTGCTGGAGTTACTGCAGAGGGAGGTCCCGTGCTAGGTGGGTGGCACCAACCAATAGGCTTTCAGCCTGGATGGAATAAAAAGGGCAAGTGGGGCATCTCGCACCGCCTCCTGCCTGCCTGCCTTCCACGGACTGCTTCTCCTCTGGGATGCCCTTAGCCGTGCTACTTTGCCTTGGAACCAACCAACTATGGACTGAAACCTCTATAATCTGCCAGCTGAAAGAAACCTTTCGTCCTTTAACTTGTGGGTGTTGGGTATTTTGTCCCAGCAATGGGAAAGAAAGAGGCACTACAAAGCCCCAAGACTGCTTGTTCTTTTATATCCGGTGCTCAGGTGGCATTTAGAGCCCCTCCCCCCAGTACCCTAAACATAGCTCAGCAAACAGCGTGTGAGAAAGGGTGGGGCCCGGACGAAGGGAACGGCCGGGTGAGGGGCTGCGCGGCGCAGCATCCAGGGGCTCTTTCCCTTAGTCACAGGCACCGAACCTGCCCAAGCATCTTCACGATGACGGAGAACACTGCGGAGGACGCGCAACATGGCTGAGGGGCGGGGCGGCTCCCAGAAGGAAGCCCCAGCGTCGGCGCGGAGGAAGGCCTGACGGCCCTGTCCAGCCTGAAGCTTCGCTGAGAGCAAGATGAGCAGGGAGACGGAAGGCAGAGAGCCCCACCCGCCAGGGGCCGCGTTACAGCGCCGCCTTCGGCCGGGCTCTGCGGAGAAGGAGAAGCGAGGCCGTCTCGCTGCCAGGCACCGCTCGGGGGGTTTCGTTCCCACCGCGCCCAGTGTGGGCTGAGTTTTCTCCTGTGCAGCTCTGAACAGCACAGCCTGTATGGCTGGGGTCGGTGGGTACTGTTTTGGGACACAATGGCAACAGCACTTATGACAAAAGGTAAAAGATGAATGTACAGCCAGGCATTGAGTCATCTATGCTTATAACTGGGCAAGCTATTTAATATTTGCTTGCATAGATTTTTTTTTCCCAAAGTGGAGCAGATAATGATGCATAATACACAGGCTCACATGAAGGTTGGCTGGCCCTCGGTGCGCACGTCATTTGGAATACTGGCAAGCAGGCAGGAATTTTGAAGTGTTAGCTATTTTTTAATGTATTTAGTAAGGGTTGATAGGGTCTCCCTACGTAGATTGGACTAGAATACTATGTAGCTATTAAAATAGCACTGAGGAGATATACTTTTATATAAAAAACATTTCCATGATATTTTGGATGAAATTTAAAATTTTTCATTTTATTAAAAACATTATTTTTATTTAAAAAACATGTCATACAATAGTGTAAGCAATACGATTCCAAATTTTGTAAATATGTATATAGACAATAAACTATACATATGAAGAGGGCATATATCTAAATAGTGAAACCAAAGGTAACTTTTCCTGTTGCTACTATTATTATGAACATTAATCTGCCTTAAATTATTTAAGTAAATTAGTAAAAATTCCATTTGCAAAAAGGTGTTCATGGGCCTAGAGAGATGGCTCAGCAGAATAAGCGCTTCCCTGGCAAGCGCAAGGGCCTGAGTTCAATCCTCGGTTCTGAAAAAAAAAA
>NDGN011523595.1:17167-32431 GCA_002564285.1 Tympanoctomys barrerae | reverse complement strand
CACCGTGGCCCTCCATCCTGGTCCCCACCGTGGCCCTCCATCCTGGTCCCCACCGTGGCCCTCTGAGCACATGCAGAGCTCCGGATCTGCACAGCCCTCACGTTCGTCCCTGGGCAGAGCTGTGAGGACGAAGCTCCTCGCCTCCTTTCCACCCTTCCTGCAGACGCCTGTCCTTGCTGCCACCTTCCGACGCCTCAGTTCGTCTAAGTGACTCATGTGCAGAATCCCCCGGGCCACCAGACTCAATACCTGATCCCTAAATGGCACAAGCAAGCAGTGGCACATGCATGCAATTCCAGCCCCCCTTGAGGCTGAGGCAGGAAGATCCCAAATGTGAAGCAGCCTGGGCAGTTTAGCAAGACTATTTATCTCAAAGTAAAATAAGAAAGGGCCGGGGATGTAATTCAGCACTCCCCGAGTTCCATGCTCAGTGCAAAAAAGGCCAAAGCCTCGTCCCCACCGCCTTCCTTCATCAGGCCCCTCTGACATCATCACAGCCAAAGTGACAGATGACCTCCTGGGGTACCAGAAAACACCTTGCTGCCTCCATCTTTCTTTCCACCTTGTTCTTCCTTCTCTCTTTCTTTCATGTGCACAAGATATAGTTTGCTTGCCTGGCAGTGGAACCTCCCTGGCACGCCCCTCCCTGGCAGTGGAACCTCCCAGGCACGCCCCGCCCAGGCACGCCCCGCCCAGGCACGCCCCGCCCAGGCACGCCCCTCCCAGGCACGCCCCGCCCAGGCACGCCCCGCCCAGGCACGCCCCTCCCTGGCAGTGGAACCTCCCTGGCATGCCCTTCCCTGGCACGCCCCTCCCTGGCACGCCCCTCCCTGGCACGCCCCTCCCTGGCACGCCCCTCCCTGGCACGCCCCACCCAGGCACGCTGGAGTTGGGGGAGAAGCCGACACCCTGCAGGTGGGGTTTAACGCCCCAGCTCCACGAGGGAACAGAAAGCATGGGCAAGAGGGGCGATCCCACGCTGGGTGACGTCTCTGCGAAACTCGTGCATCGGAGGAGAGCCTCGCCACGGGGGTCGCAGGGCCCTGCTCTGAGGCGTGGCGGGCTGAGGGTGGATGCGAGGGGCGCGTTGCCCTGTGCCCCAAGCCGTCTTCGGAGCTGCGGGCCCGGTGGTCAGTTACAGATGATCAAGGCCGTGGGCAGCTGCCCTTTCCCGATAGCGCTGGATCTCTGTCCTCCCTCCCACTGGCCTCCCTGCTGGAATCAGGCCAGCTCCCCGCTTCATCCCTGACCCCACCTCCTGCCCTGCCTGCCTCCTCAGGGAACCCATCGTGCCCCCAGTGCCCTGCTCAGCACTGCCTGCCTCCCACCTCCCTCCAGCAAGTACTGTCCCCTCCTCTGGGGACAGAGGAGCCGACGCCTCCCTGCCCGCCCAGCCAGAGTCTCACCCAGACCCCTTCCCCATCGCAGGGCCAACAACACCTTCGCATGGTGTGCAGACTGCTGGCGTCACCTGGGTCTCCACACCACCTCCACTGTCCTCATGAGCACCCCATCGTGTGTCCCCACACCCAGCTGTCACCCAACTTTCACCTCAGCCTCTCCTGCCCAGAATGTCCCCTCCTCTAGCTGGGCATACAATCCAAGCTCACTTTGCCCTTGGCATCAAGCTGAGCACCTGCTCCTGGGAGCCTTCTCCCCGGGGCTCCAGTGGCCCTCACACACATGGACGGACGCCAGCCCTCAATAACCTCAAGGTGGCGCCCGAGGCGGCCGCTGCGGGGGTCTGGGGTGGTGCTTGTGCCTGGCCCAGGAGGAGATTGTGTGCTCCTCAGATAGGCCTCCAGGTTAACGCATGGAGTCACCTGCAGGAAGCACCCTGGAGCTCCTCCTTCCCATCTTGACTTCCAGAGCTGAGGCTGCCATGGTCCACGCCGAGCGCTTCCTCCCGCCTGAGCTCTCTGCAAGCTCCCCGCTGGCTCTCCACCCTGCCAAATACACACTTCCTCCTTCAGTCCTCACTTTCCAGCCTTGTAAAAGATTTTATTGCCCTTCGTTCTGAGCTCCCTGACATCCTTTTTGGAAGGCGATCAGGAATATGTAGTTACTTCTTTAAGGACAAAGTATAATAGGATTCGGTGCGCCTGAAACCCATTAGGAAGGAAGCAATGGATCTGAGCAGAGGCTGCGATTTTATTTTGGCGGTAGTGGGGATTGAACTCAGGACCTTGCACTTGCCAGGCAAGGGCTTATTCTACTGAGCTATCTCCCTGGCCTGAGGCTGCAATTTCATTTTTAAAATCTCAACTCACCAAACATCAGGAAGGCGCAACCTAAAACCACCGCAAGCTGTCTCTGCATCCCAGCTAGAAGGGCCATTCTTTAAAAAACTAACAGTAACAAGTGTTGGCAAGGACAAGGGGGAAAGAGAGCCCTTGTGCCCGGTGTGGCCATTACAGAAACCAGTCTGGAGGTGCCTGAAGAATCTTAAAGTAGAATGATGATCCAGCAGTCCCACCAACAGGCGTGTATCCGGAGGAAAGCAGTGAGACATCGGAGAGGCTTCGGCACTCCCACACCTGCTGCAGCGCCACTCCCAGCAGCCAGAAAGTGGGAGCAGCTAAGGATGAAACATGCTGTGGAGTACTATGCAGCCATAAAAAAGAATGAAGTCCTGTCCTCTGCAGCAATATGGATAAAACTGGGGGTCGTTACGTTAAGTGAAATAAACCAGGCACAGGAAGGCGCTCCACCCTTGTGGCATCCAAGGAAGCTGACCTCACAGAAGCTGCATGTGGAGTGTGGGGACCAGACGCTGGAGGTGATAAGAAGGACACTGGCAGGTTCCCGGGCGGGGACCAAGCCACAGGTGTGAGTGGGAGGTGGTTCCTTGTGCTGCTGCTGGGCGGGGAGACTCCGGGAAGCGGTGCCGGGCATCTCCGAGAGCTGCCGGGGAGGTTCCTGCACTTTCACCATAAAGACTTGAGGGAGGTGAGAGGAGGTACGTACGGCTAGCCGGATTCACACGCTGTACAGGTGCAGCGGTCCGCATCTGTGACTCCACGCTCGGGAGGCTGAGACAGGAGGGCTGCTTCCAGTTCGAGACCAGCCTGGGCTACGTAGTGAGCTCGAGGCCAGCTTGAGCTGCATAGCAAGACCTTGTCTCAAAAAAAAAAAAGAAGAAAGGGACATTGACGAGCAATCAGAAATTGACAAACTGATACACAGGGGATGTAAGGATCCAGAAGAGCCGAAACACCTGGAAAAAGTGAAACAAAGTTAAAAGATAACACTTAAATTTTTAAAAAATTTTTGGTTCTTTGAGACAGCACCTCACAAAGTGACGTAGGCTGGCCTGGAGTGCTGGGATGGCAGGCGTGCAGCGCCCCGCCCCGCGCCTTTCCAAGCTGTGTTTAGCCGTTGTTAGATGGGGCTTTATTCTGTTGCCCAGACTGGCCTCAAACTCCTGTGTAGCTGGAGCTGCAGGCAAGGCCAGTGCCTCCCAGTGTTAAGACAGGGAAAGTCGCAGTGATCACAGGCACAGGATGGACATGTAGATTAGTGGGACAGAGTTAGACCCCAGAGGGGCCAGCCAAATAGCTCAGCGGACCAAAACACCTGCACGCAGGCTCAGTGGCCGGGAGTTTGAGCCCCGGGCCTGCCACGCCGCCCCACACACACCCGCCCAGGGTGCGCTGAGACAGCACTGGAGACTGGGTGTGCTGGCGGCACCTGTAATCCCAGCTCTCAGGGAGGCTGTAAACAGGAGAATCACTGCGAGTCCGATCTAGTCGAGAGACCCTGAACACCCTGTAGACCCTTCCCTAAAATGCAGAAGAAAAACAAAAGTCAGCTCCCGGAAGTAAATCTTTGCACGTACAGCAAGTCTTTTCCAACACAGATTCCTACGTGACTCGACAGTGCTTGGACAACTGAGTACGAAAGAACAAAACCGCGCATGCTCCTCACACGTACACAAAGTTAGCTCAAAACGCACCCAGCTGTGAAAGGTGAGCCTGCCAACCCCACACCACAAAGCACAAGAGGAAATCCGTGGGCTCGAATAGGCAAAAACGGTTAACCTATGAAAGCAAAAGCACAAGGGAAAGAACTGAGGCTAGGCGTAGTGTCACAGGCCTGTCATACCAGCACTCGGGGAGGCTGGGGCAGGAGGATCACAGCACAAGTTCAAGCCCAGCCTGGGCAACTTAGAGACTTAGTGAGACCCCACCCCAGAGAAATGGAGGAGTGAGAGTTCTGGGAATATCGCTCAGTGAAAACAGCCTGAGTTCAACCCCCAGTACCCAAAAATGAAAAGGGGGGCTGAACTTGACAAAACTGAAACTTCCTGAGGTTCAACCATGGATTTAAATTTTGAGAAGAGTCAAAAAAACAGAGAAACACATTGATAGCGACTTATGTAACCAGAAGACAGAGAAAATAAATTAAGAAAAGTAGCCTCAGAGAGAGGAAACACCAGCATTCAGAGAATGGGGTTACCAGAAAAACAAAACAGCAGGAAAATTTTGTGGAAATCCAGATGAAAGCTCCCTAACTGGGCTGGGAAATGACACTGTCCCTTTCCACGACGCCAAGTGGACACTGAGTAGGATAAGAGAAAAGGCACACGGAGCCAGCTGGGCCAAAGCAAGCGCCGGAAATCAAAGACCAAGACAAACCTGGGGGCAGCGACGGGCGCCTGCCCACCGCACCAGGGCTGCGTGAGCCCGGCCAAGTTCCCATGGCGTCCCAGGAGCCGCAGGCAGCCGTGCACGCTCTCGCATCCAGCACATGCTGCCTCCCAGGAGCCAAGGTGAGGCGCACCGGCCTCAGATGGTGGCTCCCCGGGTCTGTGACTACACAAAGCTCCTGGTGCACCCCCTTTACCGAGGGTGACCTGGGGTCCCTCAGCCTCGGCCCCTCGATGGAGGACCATGAACCAAGCAGGCACTCGCTCTGCCCATTGTGCTCACTACGTAATGCATATTCATTGCCTCTCCACCAGCTGGGTGCCGTCAGTCTCGAGGCGACTGAAGGTGAATGGGGCTGGGACTGGGCCTCGGCAGAGACTGTACCACCTGACACGGGCTTCATCTCCAGGCACCCTGGCGCCGTCCTTGTCGGGTACCAGGGGCAGCCCCGCATCAGGGACATGACCTAGAAGGCGCCATCCCACCCAGTGACCACACACCCACCGGCCCAGTGCCCAAGTCAGGCTCTGCCCATCTGCGTTGTGGCGCTGGACTCCAACACACAGCTGTGCACGAACACCTGCCTCAGCCAGTGCCAGCCCTTCCGGCTCCAGGCGTGGGAGCGCCAGAGCTCGCGTCCAGCATGAAACCAAACCGTGGAAAAGCAGCGGCGGCACACGCACGTGCAGAGTGACCTCGGGAGTTCCGCACACTCGAGTGCTTTCTGCCAAACCCACTTCCCTCTGCCCCCTGTGGGGCTGCAGGTCGGCCTGCTGCGTCCTGCCTGGTCAGAGATGTGCGTGACCTGGAGGAGGTTTCTGAGCCTGGGTTTCTGCTCCCATGAGATGCACCTCGCGAGGTCACAGATGGAGCTCAGGAAGCTGGCGGCAGAGCTTTCAGGGGACGGCGGGCACTCATAGTGAGCGACCTTACTCCTTGTGCACACAGGCATGCACGCACACACACACTCACACTCACACTGGACTCCCAAAACAAGCCAGGCCTAGAGACAGCAACAACTGTGATGACCATACAGAGATGAGGATTTTTTTCTGGCCATGTTCAAGTTCGTAAGCTGATTTCCTGCCGGGCTTGGCCATATGTATGCATCTGGGGAAGGACAGAAGTCCACAGTGGAAGCCAGGCTCCCTGCCCCTCCTGTCTTGGCATCAGAGTTCACCATGAACCCATCATCAGACAATCTCCACGCTGCGGTCCAGCCACCTCGCCAAAGCCCGCCTAGAAGCACCTGAGGGCCTGGGAGCATGTGGGTGTCAGCCTAACGGAGGCGGAGCACCAAAGGTTGGGCGTTCCACTGAGGGCACAGAGTGGGCTTCAGCACTGTTGGGAAGGACCTGCTGGAGGGGCCAAGCGTGGCTGTGCCAGACAGGAGTACGGTGGGCAGAGCAGGGCTCCAGGGGGGCAGAGAGGGCGACCGGCCATACTGGGAAGTGGGCCAGTTCCTGCAGATTACCCTGAGGGTGTGGAGAAGAGGCCGGCGCAGGTGCAGGTACATGTACATGTGTGTGGCCTTGGAAAGGCAGTGCCAGCCGGTGCAATGGCACACAGCTCTGACCCCAGCACTCTGGAGGCTGCGGCAGGAGAATCGAAGGCTCAAGCCCAACCTGGCATCTTAGTGACATAGTGAAACCCCATATCAAATTTAAAACAAAAATAATAATAATAATAAGGACTGATGATGTGGCTCTGCATGGGAGCTTCTGCTTCCGACCCGCAGGTCTGTGGCCCAGGGTCTGACGGAGGGCTGGTGGGAAGGGGGCGGGGCGGGTTTCCTGCTGTACCGTGGTAGGAGGCACATGGCACTGAGGGTGGGGAGACGTCTTCTAGGGTGCCCTGCGCCCCATCTAGGCACAGCCATGCCTGGTGTCCACACACAGCTCCTTCTGGGAGCCCCAGAAACCTGCAAAGATTGAGTCCCTTACATAAGATGCTATAAGATTTGTACACCCCTCTGCTTGCTTGACAGCACTTCTAGATGACTTAGCTAAGTGCCACCTGAGCAGCTGTTACCTTGTAGTGTGTAGGAACAGTGACGGGAGGGAAGTTGTAGGTGCTCCGTGCAGACAGGGCTCTTCTGAGCGTTTCTGGACTCCCAGCGACTGAGTCCACAGTTCAAGCCTGTGGCCTGGAGGGCCAGACACACAGTCCTGCATGTCCCCAGTGCATGCCCGGCTGTGCTGGGCTTGTCCTCCTGGGCTTCTCTGGCACATCAAGTGCTCCTTACCCAGAGCGTGAGCTCCCGAGTCTCTCCACCAAGAGCAACAAGCTGACCCCAACCCCCAACCAGCAAGAATGAGGTCTGCCGCCACCAGCACTCAGCGTCACGCATGCGAACCAGGATGCGTGGGCTCTGCCATCCCCTCAGAGGATAGGGTGTCTTCCTCTCTGCTGTGTGTCTGTGGGGCTGTCACAGCAAACAGCTGTGACCCTGTGGCCACCTATGAGGGGTGGGAAGGGAGGGAGAGGCACCGGGAGCTGTGCTGGGGACAGTCCAGGGACACTTCCTGTCCACCTCGCTGATGGTGGCTTCTCTGCTTGTGTCTTGCAGGTCCTCCAGTAAGTGTCCCAACGCCACGCTCTGCTCCTGACAGATAAGACACTTTTGTGGTTCTCTCTCTGTTGGTCTCTCATGAGAATAACCTTTGGTGAGGGAGGTGTATCATTTTAGAAAGAAGAGAAAGAGAGGAAGGGAGAAAGGAAAAAGAAGAGAGGAAGGAAGGAAAAAAGAGAAGAGTTCCCTTAAGCCAGGGGTGTGGCCAAGCGATCCCCAGCACAGTGAGGAAGAAAGGAAAGAAAATACCCATGCACGCCCACGCCAGCCAGAGGTCGGAGGTCAGAGGCCCCAGCCATGTCCTATTGGAGGCAAACGCAAGCACAGAGCTCGCAGGCTTGGCTCTCGAGTGAACAGGCACGGCCCGCAGCCTGAGTCCGGGAGAGCCGCTGGCTGGACCGCCCCCACCACATCTTTGGCTCAACTCGGTGCACAGAAATTCACACCCAAGCCCTTGTTTTTAAGGGGTGTGCAGCTGCTGATTCTAACCCCAGGCTGTGGCAGAATGGGCTGGAGTTGGGGGCAGCCCTGGGGGGAGAAACAGGCTCACTCACCCTTCTGGGGCTTGTTCTCTCTTTGCCAGAAGGGCTTAACCCCTGCAGTCAGCCCTCCTGACCTGTGCAAAGTACTGGGGATGGCAACAGAAGGAAAATGGCACTGCGCTTAGAAGGGCACGAACATGGCCCGGCGTGCTGGTGCGCACCCGCAGCTGCAGCTACTTGGGAGCTGAGGCAGGAAGAGCACACGTTCCAGGCCTGCCTCGGCTACTCAATGAGTTTCCATCTCAAAATAAAATTTTAAAGGACCAAAGATGTATCTCATGGTGGAGCGCTTGCCCATTGTGCTCAAGCCCGGGATTTGATCCCCAGTACCGAGGTGGGTGGATAGGGCAGGAGGCTGGAGGGGCCCAAGCACCGCTTGGTGGCCAGCAGGACTGGAACACGAGGGGACTGTCAGAGGCTGAACCCTGCACTCCAGGGCCTGGGCGTGCCTGCCTTTGATCCTTCTTGGCAGTTTTTCAGAACCTGATAAATCCCAAAGAATCTGTTCAAGAAGCACACTGACAGCCGCTGGAGCCAAAATTAACCTTCCAGAGGATTCTTTCCCAGTGAGCCTGTTTGCTCTTGACTTCCACTTGCCATGATTTATTTTCCAATCAGCTGCAGAGTCTGGGCTGCCCCATGTGTGCAGCGCCCCTTTCAGCCTCTGAAGGCCCAGGCCAATAGGACTGTCCAAGGCCCGGCCACAAGCAGCATCTCCTCCTATCGTGGTTCCCACAGGTCCAGCGAAGGCACCCCAGTGTAGGCTCACAGATGCACAAAGTACAGAGAGCTGCTGAGTGACTTCCTAAAAATTTTTGGTTGCTGGGCCGATGAGATAGCTCCGTGGACTAAGTGCCTACCTGGCAAGCACAGGGACCAGGGTTTGATCCCTGGCACTACATGCTGTACCAGCCCCACCCTGGGTACACTAAACTAGAGACCAATACCAGGCATGGTGGCACATGCCTGTCCCAGTGCTGAGGAGGCTGAAAACAGGAGGATCACTATGAGTCCAAGCTGTATAGTGAGACCCTGAACCAAATACATTTAATTTTTTTTTCCTTTGGTTGTTAAATACTAGATGTATTAATTAAACAAATGCAAAATTCCCGAGCTGCAGCCAGCATGGAGCCTGAGGGGCAGGAAAAAGGACCGCTTGCCAAGGCCAGGCCCAGAGTCACACCCACAGCCATCAGTACCCTCGGGACCACAAGCGTGGCCCCAGGGAGGCAGTGGTGCTGCTCAGCTCTGAGTACCCGGCTTAGGGGTGAACCTCGCATCCTGCGTGGTTCTGCCATGTTGGGGGGGATCTGCGTGTATGCCCCCTGGCAGCCGCTGCACCAGGCCCCGTCAGGGAGCGGGAAGCGCTGCCCCAACCCACGGGAGCATGTCCTCCCCTGGACGCCTCTGCCAGCCAGGCAGCGCGGCCGGGAATGCAGCTGGCCCAGATCTAAGTGCTGCCATATGGTTTTCTGCCGAAAGTCTGATTATTAATGACGTATTAATTACCACAGGGGCAATCAGGACGAGATGGCTACCCGGTAATTTGTCATTTGTTTTTGCTCTCTCTGCCCTTTCCTCTTCAGCTGTTCTCTTCCTGACCCTCACTGAGCTGCCTACTCCTGCCCTGCCTGCCCTGCCTGCCCTGCCTGCCCTGCCCTGCCCTGCTCTGCTCTGCCTCCGGAGGGGCTGGGGCTCCGGCAGGCTCAGGCCCAGGGCTTGGCTGCCCTGGGGGCTCCGCAGCACTTCCCCTCCTGGCCGTCCTGGGCCGGCCACACACTCACAGCCAGGTCCTGTCTGGCCCTGTCGTAACCGGCGTAACCGGCGAGGGCTGCTTCAGGCGGCCTGCGCGGCACCAGCACCTCCCAGATCTGCCAGACATAAGCCCAAATTGTGCCTCCGCTGCGTCCCGTCCGAAGGTAGGGGCCCTGCGGAGAGCAGAGCCGACCGCACAGAGCAGGGCGGACAGGCGCGCTGCGCTCCGGGCCGGAGGCTGCGGCAGTGCGGGAGAACGGCGGGGCAGCCTCCTCCAGCGGGGTCGGGCTCTCCCTGCTGCTGGATACTCCAGCCGTGAGTGGGAGCCGCCCCTGGCAGAGGCAGGCTGCAGCCTCCCTACCGAGTCCCGGTGGGGCTCAGCCGTCGGCCTATGTGGAAAGTGTCAGAGCCCAAAGTGCGCTCCGTGGCCTCCCCCACAGCACGACCTCGCTCGGCCAGCGGTCAGGGGCTGACCCCAGCGTGCCCCAAAAGGCGCAGTCTCCCGCGCCATCGCTACCCGAGGGCGCCCCACCAGCACCCAGAGCGCCGGTCAGAACAGCGCGAGGGGAGAAGAGCGGGGTGAGGCCCAGGCGGGCCTGGCGCCGGCACCCACCTCTCTGCCCTTCCTCCCGGCCCGGGCTGGCGCGGGCAGCCCGCAGCTCCCGGGGACAGCGGCCGTGCGGGTGCGGCCAGGACTGCAGCTGTCTCTGCTGCCCCCCAGTGGTAGAGCCAGGGAGCCCCGCGTCCCTGAGACCCCTGCTTCCTACGCGACCTGTAAGGTGCCTCGGTGGGGTGAGATGGGGCTGGCGCGGCGCCCTTACAGTGATGATAGGAGGCTGCATCTGGCCCTTGGTCCCGCCCAGAGCAGGGACCCGAGGACATGGAGACGGGCGTGCGTGGAGCCGTGATCCGCAGGCAGGAAGCAGGGAGCCCTGAGGCCTGGCAAGTGCCCGGCTCCCTGTCTGCAGTTCCGGGAAGCCCCAGCAAGCTACGAGGACTTCAGTCCCTGCAGCTGGTGTCACAGCCCCTCTGGCTGTGACGTGACATGGGGCCCAGCTGCCATACAGACCCCTTTTGGCAGTGAGGGCAGCACCCCAGCTGGATGTCCCTGGGCTAGATCCATCCATCACTAGCTCCGAGAGCAAGCTGCACACCCCATGTGCTCTGCACACCCTTGTCCAGCTCCATCGCAGCCCTGCCTCTGGCATGAGACCCACAGGTGGAGGTGACACCCTGCCGGCTTCCCTGCTTCACAACAGCGCAGGGGATGGACTTCCGAAGCACCTGAGCACATGTTCTGAGCTGACAGCCCCCTCTCTCAGCCTCCAGGTGGCACTCTAGGGGGTAGGGTGACCCCTAAGTGCAGAGGAGCCCAAGCCACCAGCGGCCCTGCATGTGCCCAGGGTCACCACAGGCTCAGCTGGCCAGGCCATTGCGTTCTCGGCTCAGCCATTGCATCTGGCAGGCTGAGCCGATCGCACCTGGGGTGGGGCGATGGTGACTCACAGAGCCCTGAATCCGGCCCAAGGACCATCCTTCCTCTTCCCCAATGCAGAGACAGCCAGGGAGCCCCCAGGGGCCACACTGCTCGTGCAGAGGTCGAGAGGCACTGTGCCTTTCAGTGCCCTCAGTTACTGTCACGAAAGCACTTCTTTCCTTGCATGCATGTGCAGCGAGCTCTCTCCCACTGGGCCTCAAGCCAACCCCAAATAAACGCTTTTAAAGGAAAGAGAAAACCCGCAGGGAGTGGGCAGTGCTCTGTTCCCTCGGCTTTGCAGTGTGAAAGCTAGACAGCTTTGAGAGCGGCCAGTTACAGGAAAAGGTTTTCTTGGTGGTGCTGGTCTGGGTTTGAGGATTTTATTTATTTATTTATTTATTTATTTAGTCTTTGTTTCTTTGGTTTTGATGCTTTGTTTTTTGCAGCTTAGTGGATTTCAGGCCTGGCTTTAGAGAAGACTTTTCTTTCTCTCGGTGCCCAGCCCTTGTTGCTTCCAGAGGGGAAGTGAGGGCAGGAGAGAGCAGGACGGCGTCGCACTGGAGACCAGGGGCCTTCAGCTGCAGCCAGGGCCAGATGTGCAGCTGGCAGCCATTCTGCGCCGTGGGGACAGGGCCACCCACATCTGTGGGCCAGGGCTGCCCAGGCCAGGTCACCCTGTCCATTTCCTGCTTAAACAGAAGCCAGCCTGTCCTCTCCGCCCAAGGTACATCAGCCACACGTTCCTGGGCACAGCAGAGGCATGTCTAGTGAGGCGCTGGAAAATAGAGGCGCAAGGCGAAGGGATGCGCCGTGTACACTGCTGCCCGCAGGTGAATCCTCTAGGTATTTGTTTATTTCTGAGGCACTGGGGTGGAGGCCGGGGCCATCCACATTCTAAGTGCTCCGCCACTGGCTGTGCACTGAGCCCTGTGTCTGTTGTTCTCTCAGTCTTCCTTATATGTGAGCTTGTTTTTATATTTATTGGCATAAAGACAGAATTGCAGGGAACATGTTCTCCTGTCAAATTTTTCTTCTATTTACTTAATATGTCATGAAAATCTTTCTACAGAGCCAAGCAAGGTGGTGCATGTGTGTAATCCCAGCACTCTGGGAGGCTGAGGCAGGAGGACTGCAAGTTCAAACTCAATCTGGGCAACTTAGTGAATTCATAAGACCCTGTGTCAGAAATTAAAAATAAAAACAGGACTGGCTGTGGTGGCACACACCTGTAATCCCAGCACTTGGGAGGCTGAAAAACAGGAAGATCGCTATGAGTCCGATCTATGTACTGAGACCCTTACTAAATACATATAAATAAATATAAAAATTAAAAACAGGGCTGGGTGTGTAGCTCAGTGCAGAGGCCCTGTGTTCACCCCAATACAAAAAAGAAAAGCATTCTTACGCAATGTAATGGCTACACACGTAGCAGTTACTCATACATATCATTTATTTATTTGACCAGTCTCCAAGCCATATTATTTATATTGACAATTTCTCACCCTTCTGTCCGACTGCCTGGGAATAAATATACGCTGTGAATAGATGTTTACGTGTCCAGTCCCTGCCCTGAAGGTTTGCAGCGTTCGGGCCTCTAATGAGCAGCGCTGCTGATGTGCGTTCTCAACAAGAACATGTGAGTGTGTCACGCCTAAGTCCTGCCAGCCACGGCTGTTATCGTATTTTTAGTTATTTCAACATGATAAGTTTAAAAATACATGAGCGGATGTATCTTGTTTTAAGTTTAAGTGTATTTACACTAAAAGCGGTCTTGGCGCTAGTTCTGAGTTTTGTGGAGTCCTGCAACCTGGTGGCAGCATGTGGAATTGCAGGTATAATAGTTAAAGACGAAATCCCGCCTTCCAGAGCTCAGGTCCCGGTAGGTCCGAGGATAGCAGACACCAGGGAATTAGTAGCACCGGCGGAATTCAGAGCTCAGAACATCAGGAATAAACAGTAGGACCGGAAGCGGAGCGCTGAGTGGGTCACTCCTGCATTTGGGGTGGTGCCGGCATTTCTGTTGCTAGTAATTTTGTGGCCCTTCTTGAATAGGAGGCCTGGCTGGCTCAGGCATGCCCTGGGCTGCACACGGGTGGCACAGAGATGGGTCAGACCCAGGGGTGGCCGGCCGCGTGGGCAGGGGCCGCGTGGGCAGTTTGCTGTGGGTGGTGAGGAGGCGCTGCCAGCGGCGCAGTGCCATTTATGGGGAGTGTCTCGCGTATCCTGGCCCTTTATGCTTTTCCAAATATGGCTTCCATCTATGGGGAAGGCTCGCTGGTCCCACCGGCCCTCAGCGTGGCCCACACCTGCTCTCCTCAGGCTTCCTCCTCACCGCCCGCCCCCTGCCTCGGGACCCTTGCTCCCCTCGTGCAGCATGCTGCGCTTCCTTGGCCCGGAGCTCTAGCGAGCGCCCCGTGTGCTTGCACTTTTGGAAAGAGTGGCACGTTTCTTGAACCAAACACAGAGTGCCAAAAAGAGAGTAAAGCAGGGATGTGCGGGTCGCGCGGGCCGAACGGTGGATGAGTATAATCTGGATTAAATCATCAAAAGGCTCTTGGCAGAAGACAACATTTGAACTGAGACTTCAATGATGACAAAAGGTAGCGAGCAGTCTTAGAGGAAGTGTTCCCAGAAAGAAAGAGCAACTCTCAGATCTTGCATTGGCACAAGCTCTGCGTGTCCGGGCCCTCGGGGCCGTGGCTCCAGGTGTGAGGGAGCCGGTGACCCACGGACTCCTGCTCGAGGGCCACAGCAAGCAGCTGACTCCACTGGGTGCAAGGACGGGACAGTGGGGTTTGTAGGAACCACCTGTCCTTAGAGAGAGCTGCTCGGAAGCTGGGGTCTCCCTCCTCACCCCTCCTGGGGAACAGAGACAGTAAGGGGGGCCAGTGCCTCTCCCAGCTATGCCCTGCCAGGTGTCGAGGACCAAGCACAAGTGCCAGGTGCTGCTGGGACGTCTCATGTGTGCCTTCTCACCTGGGACACCCGTGGCAGATGAGGAAGCCCAAGCCAAGGGGCCACAGGACATAGCTAAGACAGCCTGCTAGACACCAGGCCGAGGCTGGCGCCAGGCTGCAGGATCTGCCTGCAACAAGCTGGGCTTGCTGGTGAGGCCGGGAGCCAGAGCCCGCACACAGCGGAAGTCAGTCTCCTGCTCATCCCGGGTTTGTTGTATGTTGTGCTTTGGGTTTTGCAGCATTAGGGACCGACCCAGAGTCTTCTTAATAGCTATATCTCCAACTCTTCTGGAGAAAGGGTCTCATTAAGTTGCTAATTTTCCAAGGCTAGGCTTGAACTTCTGATCCTCCTGCCTCAGCCTCTCAAAGTGCTGGGATCAGAGACCTGCACCACCACACCCAGCTTCTCCTCTTTTCATCCAGCCCTGGAGCTCTCTTCCCAAGGCCTACATTCTATAATGCCCAATTCTCAAATTAAGACTCTTCCCTGCTTTCCATAGGAACAAACAAATACTATTGAAACAGTCCACTTTTCCATCTCGACCCTCCCCTGCCGCATCCTCCACCTGTACCATAGCCGTTATCTGAAACTGGAAAGACAGTCGTCCCCTCAGGACGAAGTGTTTGGTTCTATTCGGCAAGGCCCATTCCTGTCAAACTGCAGGAAATGGAGCAGGCCCAGGAGAGGGCAGCGCTGGGACGCCTGAGCACGCCCTGCCCTGCCCGACCACCCTTCTGTGCCTCATTCACAAAATGTACAGCCTTGAATCAGGTCTATGTGTCACATCATAGGTTAAAAGCACATCCTGTCCTGGCTTAGTCTGTAATGAAATACTCAAAGCAGGCTAATTTCAAAAAGGAAGTGTTTTTAGCTAATGGTTCTAAAGATGCAAAGTTGCAGACTGGCCAGGGCTGGGCACGGTGCAGCCTCTGTGGAGGGCCAGGCAGCCTTGCAGTAGCAGAGCTTGTGTGAGGAACAAAACTCAGAGTAGCTCGTGCTTAGCATGTGGGAGGCCCCGGGGTTCCAGCCCAGTCCCTCAAGAGAGGAAACTGAGAGAGTCTGGGCCCGACGCCAGCCCCAGCAGCCTGCATCCTCCCTTTAGGCCACTACTCGGGACACGCAAACCCCTGCAGAACCGATGGTGTCCACCCCACAGCCAGACCCCTTCCTGCGGTTTCGCTGTTGAAGGTTTTTCACCTGCAGTCAGCATCTTTGGTCTGAAAATATTAAGTGGAAAGAACAGAAATAGGGGCTGGAGGGATGGCTCAGTGGAATAAGCGCTTCCCTGGCAAGCACAAGGGCCTGAGTTCA
>NDGN011523595.1:0-17103 GCA_002564285.1 Tympanoctomys barrerae | reverse complement strand
AAAAAAAAAAAAACCAGGAATAAATCATTTCTTGTTTCTTACCTGTAAGGGTTTAATACCTTTGGTTATAGTAACGTGTCACAGGTGTCTAGTTCGTTACTTACCGGTGCTGGTCTCCTCCTATGCCTAATTTTGCAAGTGGAACTTTATCAGAGGTCTGCAGGCACGGGAGCCTCTACTTGCCAAGGCCTCAGCATGGCCAGAGTCTGGGAACCTGACTCCTGGGGCTGAGGGGACAGCTGCACTTTGTCACCTGTGCCTGTTTTCTGGATGGGGACACTGAGGCATGGAGGAGCCATACTGCTCTTCCAGGTAGCTTCGTTTTCACCCTCTGCCACTCTGCCAGTGTCCCATCTTGTCCTGCAGGAGCCGAAAGCCCGGGCAGTGCTCTGCAGTGGCGCTAGGCCCGCTCTTCCTCCCCGTCCCAGAGACCTGTGCTCCTGGACTGAACTGCGTGGCTCTGCGTCCTGCACGTTCCCCGTGCACAAAGTGGGGCTCAGGTCCCCTGCACACTCATGTGGCCACGGGATGGGGATGAGGTCAGCAGGGCTCAGAAGTCCCTACTGGCTCGGTACCAAACCCAAAGCTGCTTCCTGGGCCTGGCCCACTCACCAGCACCCCCTCCCCACACAGCACTTGGCTTCTGGCCCTGCTGCTTGGACCCGAGGCGTTGAGGAAAAGGACACTGAGGTGTGTCAGGAAGGAGTCGGCGGTGCCCTAAGACAGGCACCAGAGCCATGGTGCAGGCTTGGTGGCCAGGAGCTGCAGCACAGGGACCTGGGCCGTGGGCAAGGACGAGGGAAGGCGACAGAGTGACTGAGTGTCCAGCCTTCCCCTGCCTGGTGGAGGTCTGGAAGCTGAGAAGCGCCACCTGCACAAAAACCTGGAAAACTCTGAAATCTGAAGCTTTTTATGCACTGTCCAGACACTACAGGTGTAAACTCCCACCCCAGACCTCCTCCAGTCAGAGCGCAGGAACATAAAATCCTTGCCAAAATTGTCAGGTTCTGTATATGAGGCATAAGTGAATTTTGTGTTTAGACGTGGGTCCCCTCCCCAGGATGGATGGGTGGATGGATGGATGGATGGATGGATGGATGGATGGATGGATGATAGATAGACAGATAGATAGATAGACAGATAGACAGATAGACAGACAGAGAATAGATTCCAAAACCTGGGAGGTTCAAATCGGAAACACTTCTGTTCACTCGCAGTTCGGAGATGGTGACTCCCTGCCTGTGTACGGGCCTCCTGGCTGCAGATCAGAGATGGGAAGGGGCTTGCAGGAGGAGGGGCGCCGCAGCCTACGCCCGGGAGGCTCAGCTGAGAACAGCAAGGTGGCGGCTGGCCGGCTCTGCGCAGGATCACAGGGCCTCAGGCGGGCCTCTGTCTCCCAGCCAGCGGGGTGCAGGACCCAACGGGCTAAAGTCATAGGAGCCCAGGGAGCAGGCCCTGCGCATCGTCCCCAGCATCAGTCACTGGCCACAGCCCCAGGGAACAATGTGAGCTCCGGCCGAAATGTGGTCTGTGAGCTGGGCGGCCTGGGACCAATTTTGAAATGAATAACTCAGTTGGACTGTTTGGAATTAATCAAGTGAACAAGAAAGAACCACAGAGCACCACACATTCATATGCTTTCTTGTGCTCTCCTAGTTCAAAAACAGCTTTGATTGTAAAAATGTAATTAGTTAAATGATTCGTCTGTAATACCCCAAATTCATCTGCTGTTCGATTTTAACATCCTCCAGCTCATTTTCCTCTGACCCCTTCAGGGCTGCTCCCCAGCCCCCCAGATTTCAGGACGGGATGGAAACTGACTTCCTGAATTGGGAAGCTTCCTGAAGCTTCCCCAGATTGGAGCTTCAGGGGAGGGCATGAGGGGAGGCCCCTCAGAAAGGGGTATCGCTGGCCTCTGCCCACGGCCACGAGGACAGCACCGAGCAGGTGCTCCTCGGTCTCATGTCATGGCCCCAACCTCCATGTGAGCATCCCACAGGGTCAGCCACCGCTGCTGCCCTCAGGCTCCCAAGCTGCCTACATCTGTAGCCCTGAGCCATCCCCATGGAGAGGCTGCAGGGAGGCGGCCCTGCGGTGCCAGGCTGGCCTGAGCAGGCGCTGGTGCAGAGTCAGCGCCTCTCCCCACCTCCCCAGCAGCAGAACGGCTCACACGCACCGGCCCCTGCGTGGACGAACCCCCAGCCCTGCACAAGGGTGCTACCCAGCTCCCCCTGCCTTTCGCTGTGGGAAGGACAGGTAGGTGGCCCAGCAGGGGGCGACCCTGAGCTGGTGGAGTCTGCATCTGGGTCAGCCAGCAGGCAGGCGTGGGCAGGAGCCGCCCACGTGGGTCAAGGGCGCCCTCTAGTGTGCACAGGCTGCACACTGCGCCACAGGCACCCCCAGGAGGCTGGTCGGTGGACTCTTCCTGGACGGTGGGCTCGTCTGGACCCAGTCCTTCGATCCCCGGCCAAAGGCTTGGCTTGAAGGGCTGGCGTCAGTGTGAGCCAGGCGCTGCAGAAGCCCGAGCAGGGTGGTGAGAAAGGAGATTGGAGATGCGGGCAGGGGTCTGGTCAAGCTTGACCCTTCTCATCTGTACAGTGGGGTGGTAATAGTGATAGGTGGTTTTGGTCTGTAATGTCCACATGAGAAGTCACACGTGAGCTGGGCGTGGTGGCACGTACCTGTCATCTCGGCCACTTGGGAGGCAGAGATGGGAGGATTCTGTCAAGCCCTGTCTGGCTCAAGCTCTGTCTGGACAACTTAGCAGTCTGCAGGACCCTGTCTCAAAATAAAATGGACTGGGATGCAGCTCAGTGGTAGGACATTGGCCGAGTGTGCTTAAGGACCTAGCTCCCACCTGTAGTGCTGCAAAACAAGAAAAGTAAGACAGCGTTCGTGGTGCGTTGTCTGCGCTGTTTCCTGGCTCCACGCACCCCCACCCATCCGGTTCTCCCCTGGCTCCAGGGGGTCGGTACACAGCTGCTTTCCAGAGCAGGCGTGGGCAGCAGAGAGTTGGGCCTGCTCATTCTGAGGATGGCAGGATAGAAATGTGGCCCCGACATACCCCCTGTGCAAGAGGCGGGGCCTTGCGGGGCAGGAGACAGGGGCAAGCAGCGGCAAGGCAGGGCTCACGGGCTCATGGTGCTTTAGGGATCAGGGGGATCAGCAGGGTCAGAGGCGGGCAATAGGCTGGGGGTGAGGCATAGGATGGGGATGCTCAATCCCTGCAGGGTGTCCTGACATCTGATATTTCCAGAAAAGCAGGTTTTACAGCAGCTCTCTAGATTCAGAGAGATGCCAGCCATTTCTTTGCCTGTGAGGGACACTGCCCGGCCGGCCTCAGCTGTCCACCTTGCAGCCCAGGAGACTGCTGGAGTCCAGCACCTGGGAAATCCAGTATGTATGGCCCAGGGAACCCTAATGCCTGGCGGAGTGACCGGGTTCCCACTACATCCACACTGGGTGACAGTGATTTAGATGGGTCAGTACAGAGCACCCCAGAGCACAGGCTAAGGCTGCCTTGACCCTGAGCATCGAGGTGCTCTCTGCTATGCCCTGGGGCAACAAATCCAAGTTTGGGGAACGTAGGAGCCCCAGAAGCCCACTGTGTGCCAGAAGCCTGGCTGGTGCCGACAGCCAGCCAGAGGCGCCCCTCTAAGGAAGGCGAGCGGAGGCAGGAGCCTTCACGGGAATGCATCCCAGGCTGGACCCTCCAGCCTTGTGACGTGCTGGCCTTCCACCTCTGGGGATCCCAGGAAGCCCATCCAGGGGCCTGGTTCAGGGCTTTAAGGGTTCCCAGCAGTGATGACAAGCAGAGCAAGGTAGTCACTTAACAGCAGCCTGAGCTGGACAACAAAACACGGGAGGCTGGAGACTCGGATCACTGCCACCCCAGCCGTCTCGAGGCTGAGCCACAGTTAGAAGGGCAAGACCAAGCCTTGCTCCACCCTGCCTGCCTTTGTCCCTTTCTCGGTCCAGCTACAGGAAGGCACAGGGCTGGCCTAGGCCTCAGCTAGCATGGGTGATATAGCTGGACATTCACCAGGAGGCCTCCCTCTGGCACTGTCACCTTTCCCCAGGTGGCTCAGTGGCCCTCACTGGGGAAGGTAAGCTGTGGGCAGGGGAGTGGATGCCACCAGGTGGCATGGCCCAGCATTCTGTGGCCTCCATCCACCACTAGCACTGCCCCTCAGGGCTGCTGTGACCCTCTTTGGTGCCAGCGCCTGCAGAGTTGAACGTGCTTACCCTCATCCCTGGAGAGGCGTGCACGGCTGTGGTCTCCCATTCTCCACGCCTAAGCCAGCGCTGGGCTTCATCCACCCTCTAGGAGCTTTGTTCGCTTCTTGCACAGCCGAAACCAGCCTTGAGCCCAGCTGATCTCGGGAAGCCAGCAGAGCGGAGCTTGTGAACAGCTGTGGGGATTCTCAGAGGGCAGAGGTGTTGAAAGCCTCCGGTGGATTCTGAAGCTTTGATCAGGGTGGGCAGGGCCCAGGGGGAGCCAGGCGCATACAGGCCCGGTGCCTCGGTGTCTGCAGAGCTGACGGCTAAAGGGACTTGAACCCAGGCCTGCCAGGCCCCACCTCTTCTGTGAACTGCTTGCTCGCAAGCCTCTGCACGCTCGGCCTGTCCTGCTGTCCTGGAAGGAGCATGAGGGGTCCTCACTGCACCGGATCTGTCCACCCAGATGGCTGCTGTGTGTTTGGAGCCCAGCCCGCCCACCCGAGCCTCCAGGCCTCCAGGCCCGGCCTGCCCTCCCACTCGTGCCAACCCCCTCCACAGAGCCCCATGGGCTCCTCTGTTCCCAGCCCTCAGAGCCACCATGTCTATGACATCTGCACAGCCCAGAGTCTTTGCTGCCCGGCTAAGACTCAGCCGGATGTGGAGTTTGGCATGGTCCGGAAATCATTCTCCTAGAGAGGCGTGAAGCTGAAAGTGACGGGGTTGAGGCTCGCAGGAGGAGCGCCACTCCCCAGGTGTCAGTCAGGGTTTCTCAAGCTTTCCTGACCATGGGACCTTTCCCCAAGCATCCTATTTACCCTGCGAGACCTGCTTGGAGAAGGCTGTGTGCTGGTAAACTCAGGCGAGGACCTGTCCTCAAGTGTCACGGCTGATGTCGCCTTACCCAAGGGGAGGGGAGGTCAGGTCCTGCTCAGGCCAGGCAGGCCCACCTGCTTCTTCCTTTGCCACCTGGAGGCCCCTCCTCGGGGTCCCCACTGGCCTCGTACCCAAGGGTCTCTCCACAGCTCATCAGGGACCAAGACAGAATTCCTTCGGAGAATTCCTAATAGCTTTCTTGCCCAGGAGTCATCAAGGCTGGCCCCAGATAGCCAGGCCTAGAGGACATCTGTAACCCCATCACGTTGGGAGGCTGAGGCTGGAGGATCTCTAGCTCAAGCCCAGCCTGTATAACTTAGTGACTTAATGAGACCCTGTCATTAAGTCATTAAAAATGAAAAGCCCCTGGGGATGTAGCCTAGTGCAAAGGGCCTGGGTTCAATCCCCAGAACAGGAGGGAAAAAAACAAAAACAAAGCTAGAGCCACCTCTACAGACCAAGGCCAAAGGTGTGGGGGGCCCCTACCAAGGCCCCCTCAGGATGGACACGGGTGTGGGTGTGGAGTGCTGGTCACAGAGCTGGCTGCCACTGGCTCCTGACAACTTCAGCCCCACCTGGCCCTGCTAAGAGCTCTGCTGGCCCCACGGCCCTGCCTCCACTGGAAAGCCACCAAATCTTTGCTGTTGTTCAGTTGGTCAGTCTGTCCGATCTGTAGTGTATGGTGGAGCTGGGCATGGAGCCAGCGCCTCGTGTGTGCGTGCACACGACCCAGAGCTACACCCCTGCCCTGTTCACCTGACAGACCCTACATCCTGGAAGCGAGCGGAGTGAAACCTGATTTTCCCTTGCTTAAGGGCTTTTCGTGTAACCATGGTGACCCAGCAAGGACAGCAAGGGTCTGGAGCAGAGCTGTGGCCTAGCACAGGAGAGGCCCTGGGTTCATGCACAGCAGCACAAAAAACGACAATGTTCAGCGTGAGCAGAGGCTACAGGGCCAGGCCGGAGGGGGAGCAGTGCCAGGCGAGAGCTGGGCAGGGCTCCACGCAGAGGGACCTGGCCCCGGGCCTCGTCCTGCCGATGGCCAGGCACACTCCCGCACACCCTCCAGCGCCATCTTCCCTTTGCTGGGCTCAGCTTCCTCAGGATGAGGAGACAGTGCCAGCAACCTGACAGGTGGCCACAGTGATCACAGGGAGCTCCTGGGGAGGCCCGGCTGGACTAGCCCCGTTGCTGTCTTACAGCCAAGAGGACAAGGCCTGGCCAGAACCAGGCAGGGACACCTCCAAGGACGCAGCCCGGGGGGGGGGGGGCAGCCCGGCCTCAGGCCTTTGAGTCCATGGCCACAATGGTCAAAAGCCGAGTGTAGGAGTCCAGCAGGCTATGGTAGCTGATGGTGGAACTGCACCTGAGGGGGCACCAAGGCCCTGGCCGGGGGGGACCCCACTGCCCTCTCCTGGGCCCCAGCGGCCCCAAGCCATGGATGTGATGTCCAAACCCTCCACCAACTGTGAGGCTGTGACAGCCAGAAACACGACCTGGTCACACAATTGCCAAAGCCAGAGATTCCCCAGAGGAGCGCTGGGACTCAGGGACCAAGTGGCAGAGGCTGGCCAACAGCCACGGGGGGGGGCTATAAGAGGCCAGAAGAAGGAGATAGAGACCCTGAGGCCCAAACTGCCCTGCACCCCCAGCTCCCCGAGGGCCCCACATCCCACCCTCACTGGCTGTTGCCTGCCCCCTTCACACACGCACATGTACACACTTCTCAGGACCAAATTCCCCAATGTTGCTTCCCAAAGCAGCTCTTGGTCCCGAGCAGACAGGCCACCCAGGCCAGAAGCCAGGGCCGGGCAGGGCTGTGCTGCCCACCCTCGTGTACAAAACTACTTGAAATACTGCAAAAACCCACCCTCAGGCTCTGTGGGATGCTCATGGGACAGGTGAACCTGAGCTTAGACCTGGGCCTTCTCCCCAGGGCATCTCGTGAATGTGCAGAGAGGCCCGGCCCCAGGTGCTCGGGCCCCAACTGTTTTGGAATTTGAAATTTTTAGATTTCAGAACATTTCCCCAGTGAGATGTCTTGAAGTGAAACCCAAGTCTAGATGCAGCACCCATTCTTGTATCCCATGCACCCTCCTGATGGCACCGGCATGTGACCAGTGTGAAGCAAGGGCTCATGGGATGAGGTTTCCCACGCATGGCCAGCCTTGTGCTGCCACTCAAAAAGTTCTGGACTTTGGGGCATTTCAGATTTTCAGGCGAAGAGCACTCTGCCTGTATTTCAAAACCAGAAACAACCTAAAGCGCAGAGTGCTCCTGCTCCCGAGCACTGGGTCTGTGACTTTGCACAGAGCTGCCCTGTGCCATGTGCCATCCACGCCCGGGGACATGGGCTTCAGACCCCTTCCTGACTGAGAGCTGCTGTGGAGCACTGTTAGAGTACTGAGCCAGGCACAGGCCCTCGCGGCTGCCCTGGGGGAGTGGAGAAGCCTGCAGTGCTTCTTGGAGAACAGGGAACCCAAAGACAGGCGGGTGAGCCCGGCACGTGGCCTGTGTGCGTGTGCAAAGGCTTGCAGTGCTGCTGGGATCTGCGCGGGAGTGGGGACAGCAGCGGGTAGAGGCCGGGGTCCGCGGAAGCCGAGCGTCCTGGTGCGTGTCCGCCCCACCAGGCAGGGCGCAGGACCGGTGCCCGCGTGCGGCCCTGGGAGGTGTGCGGTGGCTGCTGGCCCTCTGCGGCCCTGGCGCTCTCGGGCCCTGTGCTGTTATCTGGCCACAGCCACAGCCTGCCGCTGCTCAGAGCCTCAGGACCGCTAGGAGTGGGAAACCCTGCTCAGGCTGGCTTAGGGGCGCCAGCAGGGCCAGCCACAGTGTCGGGCCTCAGTCCTGTCTCTCCGTCTCTTGCTTTGCTATCTGCTCTGCTGGCTCTTTCTCAAGCCATGAGGTAGTCCCTCAGCTCCAGGCTCAGCTGCACTGGGAGAAAAAAGCCCTCCTCCCCTGGGATCACCACTGAAACCCCAGGCACAGCACGCATAGCTTGGCTTGAGCCCAGGCTATGATGACCTGGGCCGAGGGGACATGGCCCTGTGCCCACCCCAGCAGCCCCACCCAACAGTGGGCATCTTTAGAGACGAGCTGGGCTGTTGTCAGAGGAGGGGTTCTGGGCAGCAGGCCCACACAGGCCACATGGGAGGTACCAGGTGTCCGGGCTCAGGGCACGCTTTGTCTTGTTGTCACTGAATAATGCCCTGGGGTCATAAGACACAGAAGACATGTCACTCCCATCGTAACCTTTGCTCTATCATTTTCCAGGGGCCGCTGGGTCTGGACGGCAAGCCCGTAAGTGATGGCGAGGATGCCCGTGTGCAGAACAGGCTGGCCCTGTGCCTTGGGAGACCACAGGACTCTCCAGAGGAAGGACAGTGGGTTAGAGGGTTAGGGTTGGGGGTTAGGGTTAGGGTTTAGGATCAGGGTTAGGCAGTAGGATTGGATTTAGGATTAGGTTAGGGTTAAATGAGTGTCATGCTTTCGGGTTAGGGTTTAGGTTTGGAGTTTATATACTGAAGAGACTAATAGTAGTATCCAGCATGTTGCTATAGTATATTTTATATTATATTATATTGTATTAGTCTCTTTTAGGCCACTGGAACAAATGCCCGGCACCCACAGTTTAAAGGCGGAGAGGTTGTTGTCAATTACAGCTTTCATAGAGTGCTGTCCATGGTTGGTGACAGCCGGGCTGACCCAGCACCTGGCACTCGTGCTGCAGGGAGCTCACCTCCCTCCTGGGGGCAGGGCGGAGGGGGGGAGGTGCTGGGGGAGCCCGCCAGGCCCCGCCCCCTTGCACAGGTGGCCGGCCAGGCCCCACCTCCTAAGGACAGATTAGCTGTGGGACGATTCTGAGGAGGGCACGCCCCTGGCCAGCATAGTGTAGCTCCCTGCAATCTCATCACCTCCCAATCCCCATCTGTGAATAGGTAAGACTGGGGAACATCTTAGGCCTAAACTGCAACAGTTAGGGTTGGATTTGGGATTAGGTTTGGAGTTAGGGTGAGTTTAGAAGTTTAGAGAATTCAGGAAGAAAATGAGTCGCTCGGTCATCACCTGGTGACGGCTTCCTTGACGAGGCCTCGTCAGCTCCTGCTCCTCGGGCTTCTGGTTTTGACACGTGTCCCAGCCCTCCTGCTGCAGTCATGGAGAAATGCAGACGGCGCGGGCAGTGGCGCCTGCTTAGTGCAAGGTCCCTGCGGCAGGCACTCTCCAGATCTGTGGTGGCGCTGGACGAGACCTTCTCAACACCTGCTACAAGAGCCTGTGACCCACGGCCTCCTCGGCGGAGGCGCAAGATGCCTAGGGCACACAGGCACTAAAAATAGGCCCGTGGAGAGGGTTTGCTGTGGCAGGACAGAGGCCTAGACTGCTGGGGGGCGGGCAGTTAGCGGAAGGCAGCCTCACTGAGGGGCGTGTGCTTCGAGACCCAACCTGAAGACTGCAGGGAGCTTCCGGGGCAGCCACCTCCTCAGCTCTGTCACGGACGTGTGCACTGAGTGTGAGGGGCCACGCCCGCTGGAGGAGCGGCAGGGCCTGCGTCCCTCGTGGGCGGCCTCCAGACCCTTGCCTCCCTCATGCTGAGGCTGAGGAGACGTGGCACTTCCACGAGACCAGCAGGGGCGGTGCTCGTGAAGGGGAACAGGCTTGTTGGGGATTTTCCACTCAGCTTCCCCGAGGCTCTGCCAGACGTAGCAGGTCCATCTACCCCAAAAAGCTTAGGGCCATCGGGAGAGGAACCCACACACCCCTCCGCATTCACACCTCTTCTTTCTCCACCTTCCTTTTCCAGGGACTTCCAGGCCCCAAAGGAGAAAAGGTAAGTATGGCGGAAGCGGTCCGGACTCCGGAGGCTGCTGCAGGTGCCAGTTCCAGAATGTGACCTGGGGCAGCTCAGAGCCCCTCCTAGAGCCTCAGGTCTACCCACCTATAAAGTGGGACCAGTAATCCCTACCTCCTACAATGGGCAGGACTCACACACTTGGCAAGAGAACTGGCTGAGAGTTGAGTCTGAAATCCAGCACCAGGCTATAACAAATTCAGAGGCACAAACTTCTCCAGTTGACCAGTTTCCGGTGAGAGAGGGTCCGAGGAGAGCTTGGAGCTTGAGGCGTGGCTGTCACCCAAGTGCTCTTCGGGGAGGATGCCCGTCAAGAAGCGTGGGGCACAGTGCTTTGAGCACCTTGAGAAAGACCCTTGGCCTTTGGCACTGAAAGTCACAGGCAGCACCCTGAAGGGCGGGGCCTGCCAAGTCCCCTGGAAGGGAACAGAGCAGGCTTGTGTCCCCTGTCTCTGACAGGGACAGCAGGAGGAGGATTGGAGCAGATGCCTAGTAGGGTGGGGCCAAAGGGCCTCCAGGGAAGGTAGGCACTGGCACTGGCCACATCCCGACCTCAGCTCAGAACTGGGGAACAGCCTAGGCCCTACCCCTGCGAGGTGGGACCAGGCTTACCCTCAGGGCAGAAGAAGTGGGAAGTAGGATGGGGCAAGGTGGGGTGGCTGCAGAGCCTTCACACTGCTGTGCAGCTCCACCGCTGTGTGGCTTCCGGCAGGCTGCTTGGTCCTGTGGCCCTCAGCCTCCCTGCCTATAGAGTAAAACCCAACCTCCCAGAGCTGATCTGTGCTGGTCAGGAGGGGCTGGCACCATGGTGCCTGGCACCACTGCCTTCCTGGTGGCTCTGGCTGATGCCAGCCAGTCACACACACAGCCAGAGCAGAGCTTTGAGTGTTGTGGCCCCTGCTACCACCCAGCTCACTGGTCCCACCCTTCGCTGCTTAATGCAGTTGACTGTCACCACCCTCCCTGTGTGAGGCCCAGGGATTCTGAGAGGACATGGCGGCAGCAGCTGTCTCTGCCCTACCATGTCTGGGCCCTCTTGGCCATTGATTTTAAAAATACCCAGTTTCAAGCTCCAGATCTCTAGCTGTGTGACCTCAGGCCATTACCTGGCTGTTCTGTGCCTCAGTTTCCTCATTAGGAATGGAGATAAATACAGGGCCTGCCAGTGGCTTTTGTTCGAATTGAGGCAAACCATGAGGCATGGAGCACAGCACAAAAGCGCGGTAGGAAATGTGCGGGAACCTCCAGGTGATCTGCTTCCTGTTTTGGTTCCTAGGGTGCACCAGGAGACTTTGGCCCCTGGGTAAGCATGGCACACCGCCACCCTCACCAGTCATCCTGGTCTGTTCTGTGTCATTCTACTGTGGGCCTCTAGGGTGTCCTCTGGGTCCCAGCTCCCCATAGCTCATCCCAGGAAGGGGCGAGTGAGGCCACACTTCCTCCCCACCTGCAACCCCTGCGTGGCACTCCAGGTACCCTGGTCAGGCCAAGGCCACTATCCCACACAATCAGCAAGGATCAGGCTGATGTTCAGCTCCCTGTGCTTGCCATTGCCATGGGTGACCAGGCAGTGGAGCTGGTCCTGGACAGGCCGCCCTGAGGGCAGCTGGTCTGACTGCAAGGCACAGCATGGCCACTAGAGCCTACCCAAGTCACTTTCACCTGAAGGAGGCAAGGTGCTGGCCACTACTCCCCCCAATACCTTGAAGATTCACTGCAGCCCTAAAAGTCAACACCCAGCATGGGGACAGATCAATGTCCCCTCTGGTGACCATAAGGCAGGCACCCTGAAGGACATTTTGGCAAAGGGTCGGTATGGTAGCCCAGAACAGATGTCCCCATTTACAGTAGGGGCCAGCCAGTGCAGCTGAAGAAGCTGAAGGCAGGGTGTCCACTTCTAGAGGAGGCCCAGGCCGTGGTGCACACTAGCTATGTCTGTGAGTGACCCGCGTTCACCTCTGCTGTCCTGGAGGAGCTGGGCCGGGAGCGGGGTGCCACCTGTCAGGGAATAGACAAGCATCAGGAGGAGTGTGGCCCAGAGGCCAGCTGGGGCAGTGGTCCCAGCTCCCAGCCTGGCTGTGCACATGGAAGACAGCGGGTTCTGGTCCCAGAGCAGATGTGATGGGGGCCGGGGGTGGGAAGAGGCCAAGCCAAGCACAGGTGAGCTCCCCTGATGTCGTCCTTGCGGCTTGCTTGCTGCTGGCTGTGTGGAGCTGGCCTTCCAGCCGGAAGCACCCACCCATAAAGGGTTCCGAGACTGTGGACAAGCAGCTGTCCTCTTCGTGGGGTCCTCCCTTCGTCCCTGTGTTCTGGTCATTTGTGACCCCTCCCCCAATAAGCTTAGGGCCTTAAAAGGACAGTTGTCCATTATAGTATCTTCTGAGGTCCCAGACCAGATCTGGTCCCCTGTGGATGCGGCAGAGGTGGCAGGACCTGGAGGCCAAGGATGGACCCTCACGTGGTCGCAGTCCCAGCGGCTCAGCTGGGCAGCACCCGGGGCTTCCCAGTGCCAGGTTCTCCCAAGAGCAGCATTCCCAGAGGCAGGGGGTGGGCACTGGCAGTCAGGGGAGTCGAGGGGTAGGGAGAGAGGCCCCAGCTCCATGGGGACCTGCAAGGGTCCTGTGGTGCAGGAGCTAGCACAAAAGCCACCTCTGGTGCAGGCAGGCTGCTCCCAGCCATGAAGCCACCCTCTGTGAGCCGGACAAGCTCCCTCTATCGCCCCAGAGATAGCCAGGTGGCTCTTGGAAGCCCTGCTGCTGCTCTGACCATACCGCCCGCTTGCTGCCTAGATGGTCTTCCCACGGCTCAGCCCGGGCTTTATAAGCGGAGACCGTCGTGGGTACAGTCCCCGTGTCCTCAAGGTAGACTGGCCGCTCGAGGGCCAGGCCTGCTGGTTTGCTGTGTCCCCCCTGCCCCGCCTCACTGCACGTTTCCAGGGTTGGGCCTCAGCCATGCCAGTCCTGAAGGACGGGGCCAGCTCAGGGGGACTGAGGACAGCTCCTCTCCGACCTGCTCGGATGTCTCAACGAGCTGTGTCCAGACCCGGGTGGGCAGGGCCTCCAAGCTACAAAAGGAGCAGCAGGGCCGTGGATGGAGAAAGGTATCCAGCACAGCCAGCACCACGGCACACGCCTGTAATCAAGCTACTCAAGAGACCGGGGCAGGAGAATAGCAAGTTTGAGGCCAGCCCAGGTGAATTAGCAAGACCCAAAAGCCAAAAAAATTAACAAACACAAAAAAAGTCTAAAAGAAACGAGTTGCCTTGCTGGTCAGAGGAGCCCGGCCCCTGGCTCTGTAGTCCCAGGTGGCTGCCCTCTCACTCCAGCCTCCTCTGCACAGTGTAGCCGCAGGGGAGCCAGCCAGCACACTGCAGAGGGGGCAGGTGCTCTCCGAGGTCTTGCTGCCCTGGGCAAGGAGTCTCCTCCCTTTTTGGTGATGACAGGGTTGGGAGCTCCAGGCCACGTGACCAGGTGTGCCCTTACCACCCCCGATGCTGGGCACACTGTGGGCTTTGCCCCTTTCTGGCAGGGCCTTGGTAAAGGGCTCTGGTGCTGGGGTCCAACCTGATGCTGACACTGGCTCCAAGAGCTGGGACTCGGGGTCACTGCAGGAGTGTGTGTGGCACTGCACTGCCTTCGTTTTTAGCTTTTCATTTTGAGGTACTTGTAGATTCACATGCATTTTAGATAAAGAGCATTCCATGTGCCCTGGAGCCTGTCATCAGCTGCTCTCCTGACTCCGTGTGGAGACAGAACCGTCCCACGCCCAGGAGGCTGTCGCTGCACAGCCACCAGCCTGTCCCGGACCTCCCCAGCCGTGCACGTCCGTCTGTGTGCATGCTCAGTGTGGATTTTGTTCCATGCAGTGTTCTCTCCCCTGCAGAGTTGGGTGGCGCCGCCCAGGATTCCATCTGCTGTCCTTGCTTAGCTGTGGGTAGCTCCCTCGCTTCAACTGAACCCCAGCAACCCCTCAGCTCCCTCTGAACTATCCTGCTGTTCCAAGATGTCACATAAACGTGGGCCTACCGTGTCCAACCTTGTCAGGCCAGCCTTTTTCACTCAGCATGCTTCCCCCGAGATGCACCCACTTTGTGGCATGTGTCGATGCTTGTCCTTTTCCACTGACGGCTGAGTCATCCTGTGACACAGATACCTTGCAGCTCCTCGAGCGCTCACCTCCAGGACGGCAGGACAGTGGGCTGGTTGCCAGTTTGGGAACTATTGCAGATGACGCTGTTGTGAGCGTTCCATACAGGTTTCCATGGAAACACAGGCTTCCACTCCCTGACATAACTCCCACAGTAGCACTTCCACCACCTTTAACAAGGCAGGAATGGATGGGCCGTGAAGGTCTGCCGAGGCACTCGGGCTCCTTCCCAGAAGAAAGGACGCAGGTGCTTTTTCTCACATGAGTTTGTGCCACCTCCTACCTGGGCACCTTCTCTGGGCTTCAGGTGCCAATGAAGCACAGGTGCTCAAGGTATGAGGGGTTCTGGCCACACAGACCACGGAGTAAGACCCGGCAGCAGGGCAGCCTGTGCCATTGAGCCTGCCTCAGGGGCCCGGGACAGGAAGGCACAGGGCTGGCCCATGTTTGGAAGCCCCTCCCCACGAGCTGGGACCCTTGGACTCACACTAGACCCCATTTTTTTCAGGGAGAACAAGGCCAAGATGGAGCTGCAGGGCCTCCAGGGCCCCCAGGACCCCCTGGGGCACGGGGCCCTCCTGGAGACACCGGAAAAGATGGCCCCAGGGGACCTCAAGGCCTGACGGTAAGAGAAAGCACTGGCCAGAAGCACCTTGGACCGGTCCTTAGCTCACCCAAACCCCAGACTGGTCTCAGCACCAATTCCGGCCCCGACCTCAGTACAAACACAACATGAAAGAGTCCAGACCCCGAGCCCGAGTCCAATCAGACTCAGACTCCAGACCCAGCCCAAGCCCCACCCAACCCCAGAACCTAACCCTAACCCAGACCCTTAGCTTGCCCAGATCTTGGACCTAAAACCAAGCTGGTCCCTGACCCCAAGCAGGACTCTCCTCCCAAGCTCCTTTCGCAGTCCAGCCCAGCCCCTGCCAGGTGTTATCCAGCCTCTCTCCCCCCCTCCGAAACTGCCTGCAGACAGAGCTCCTGCCTGGGGCCAACCCTGACCTTAGCACAGTCTCTCTCAGGGCTCACCGAGACTCCCTGAGGCTCAGACACTCCAAGCCTCCTCCTCTCCCCGCAGAAGCTTACTCCTTAGCAGTGGTCTCCCCAGGCCGCGGCAGCCAGGCCTCCCCTTCCCTGACCAGCACTCCACCCAGTCGCGCATCCACTTCACCCTCTGTCTGTGGACTAGGGAGATGGCCCTGCCTGCCCGGGCGGGCTGAGGAAGGCGGCAGGAGGTGGGGCTTCCGCAGCGCAGCTCTCTCCTGTCTCCTAGGGTCCCAAGGGAGAGCCTGGACAGCTCGGCGAGGTGGTCAGTACCCCAGACCAGCCACCTTGTCCCACACGGCCCGCGCGTGTGCACGCCTGCCTCCCGGCCCCCAGCAAGCGCGTGGTGGGCGGGACGCCCAGCTGGTGGTCAGTGTCCAGGATCCTCTGGGGGTCTGTGGTCCGCTGCTTACTGCTTGAGCCCCAAACAACAGCTGTGTGAAGTGCTCACAGTCAGTCCAGCATTGGGCAGCGCAGGACCGCTCCCACTTGGCCCGCCTCTCCTCTGGAACTTGATGTCGCCCTTTATGGAAAGGAAGGTGTTAGGCCAAGTCGCAGCTTCCAGCTTGGTATTTGACACCCTTTCTTCTCTTGTTCCAGGGCCCCAAGGGACCCCCAGGACCCCAGGTGAGTGCTCCTGTCTGACCTGCTGAGGCCCTGGGGCTGGGAGGAGCCATTCTGCAGCCACAGGCTGGTGACTGTATCTCCAGGCCTCAGTTTACCCGCCTATGAATCGGGAGAGTTACAAACTTTTCCTTTGCTAACCTCACTTGAGGTGGTGAGGATTGAATCGTAGAAAGTATATTAGCTGTGTGAGTTTGATGGGCTTTCTGGGGCAGCTTTCGAGTAGGGTAGGGATTTCCTGCATGCCCCCCACACGTGGCCACCTCCAGCATTCCCCCCAGCGTGTCAGCGCAGCCCGAGGCCCATGACTGGTGCGAGGGCCGTGTGGTGTGGGTTCTCCAGCGTGCAGTAACGCGTCCCCACTGCTGCAGCCAACAGGGATGCTGGCTTGAGTGCCACGTGCCACCGCCGTCCGTGGCGTCCTCTTCTCCCTGCTGCCCTGTGGCTTCTCCTGCCCACGTGCCACAGTGGGATCACACTGAACGTTGCCTGTCCATGTGGGCATCGCTGGTGTCTGGAGTCCTGCCCTGTCTGTCCTTCGTTTGATCATTTCTTTTCAGGGCTGAATATTACTCCGCTGTTGAAGTCCCCATTTGTACTTAGACTTTTCTCTCATTGCTGCAAAAAAATATCTGATGCCCAGAATTAGGGGAGAAAAGGTTTATTTAGCTCATAGTTAGTGGAGATTTCAGTCCATACTTGGCTGGCTCCAAGACAGAGCGGCACATGGAAGAGGACAGCAGTTCATGGTGGTGGAAAACAGCAAAAACAGCAAGACAAAATCCGGGAGCTTGAGAACAAGCCTCCTTCCCCCGCACCCCCATATTGCATGCAGGCTCCTGCCCGGGGCGGGCGCAGCCCTCACACCCATAATCCCAGCACTGGACCATGACTCAACCAAGAGCTTTAGAAGCTGCCCCGCGAGTGCATGAGGCTTTGGGGCATCCGGACACCAACCACGACACCATTCGTTTCCCCACTGACCCACTGCAGGACACCTCGGTGCTCCCAGCCTTGGGCAGTTCTAAGCACGGAGCGGTTAACATCCAGGCAAATTTCATGTGGTCACACACTTAGCCATGTGGCGCCGAAGCCTCCTCGGGCGTCCGTGCTCTCCTGCCTTCCCTCCTTGGGGAGCACGGCTGGACAAAGGGCCAGAGGGTTCAAGACCCTGGGCCATGGAGGGACGGCAGGGGATGCGCCTCCAGCCCACGGCCACGTGGCACTCTGAGCCACAGGAGTCTCCTATCCACTTTTTTTTTTATTTAAATATCTTTTTTTTCAAATATTTATTTATGTGTGTGTGTGTGTGTGTGTGTGTGTGTGTGTGTGTGTGTGGCCAGCTC
>NDGN011523593.1:2522-13612 GCA_002564285.1 Tympanoctomys barrerae | reverse complement strand
TCCTTCATTTTGGGTGTCGGGTATTTGTCCCAGCAACGAGAGAAGAGTAACTAAGACAACCTCAAATTTTAATTTTTGAATAAAAGAAATACTAAGATCTGGAGGAGTGAAGTAACATGGTCAGGGTCACAGAGCTGGTTAACTGTACTGATGGCATTAGAAAAGAGGATCTCTGGCATAGAGGTGGAGCATTATGTGACGCACAGTTCCTAATTTACATCAAGCACACCAATGCTTTTCTGTCTCTCACTTTTTCCCTGAAGTATGCATGTATTTTGTTATCCTTGGGCTCAAACAATAGTTCATGGTCTCTTCACTATGGTTGACCCAATCTGGGTCTATTTGGACAATTTGCTACCTACATGTGTGCAAGGACCTGCTGCCAAATAAATGAAATAACGTTTCTCTCTGCCTCAATGATGGTCTTATAATCCAATTGCAATTGGTTTATTTTCTAATGATGCCTTTTGTCAAGAGAAGTCCTGTGAAGGATTCCTTCAGTTTTAAACTTGCATGATACCATGGACCATATACTAAGAATGACATAAATAATATAGAATACAAATAAAATCAAATAAACCTATCTTATAACTAGTATACTATTGGTCTCAGAATTTGGTTAGTTTTAGTTTTATAGATTTAAATATGAACTGTACGAGTGGAAAGATTCTTTTGAAAGTGAGCCTTTATGATTTTCTTAGAAGAGGAGGCTCTGTGTGTGTCAGCTGAATTAAACATGACATGGGGATTCCCAGGGTAGAAATCTGAGCTCTTCAGAGAGTGTTAGGTGGTTGGACTAAAGGGACAAATAAATCAGAGACTGGGAAACCTTATAGGTCTTATCAAATCTTATTTGCACTCTTGAGGGTGGCAACTTGTAAAACAAATTAGTTATGTCACTCTTGGTATCTAAATCCCATGATAGTTTTCTAATCTCTCCTGTTGTAATAACCCTACATATTTAGTTTGGGTTGAATACTATTTTCTTTCAGAATTGGAAGTTCTTTTCAATACCATGGATTCTTTTCATTTGAATGATATTTTGAAGATAGAGAACAAACACAACTAAACAAAACAAGCTCTTATTCATTGCCAACTGTGTTATATTTAAGGGTATTCCTTCAAAGATGATATAAATAGTGTATCAATTAGAAATGGGTTGGTCAGACTTTAACATTATGTGGGTAGGAATAGGCTTAATTATAGCTCAGCAGTTGGGGAAACCCTTTTTATTCTAAGAAGCTGAAGTCAGTGACTTAGAAATAACACCCATGTGTTCAAAGTCTGGCCTGTGACATGTGTTCCTTATTTGCTGTGGAGACCACTATAGTGCATTCATTTGGGAATTTCAAATTTTAAAATAGTCACAGCAGTGTTTTTTTTAAATACTTTTAACTAGTGATTGTATTTTTCATTAATTTTAAAAGTGTTACATATGCCTTGACCTAAATTAATAAAAAAGATACAAATATAACTAGAAACTAACACTTCTTTCTATATTAAATCTGCCAGAGATAAGTGAGTATTATGAATATCAGGATCTTTTTCCCTCTGGAATTTAAAAATATGTTAATAATGATAGTAATATCACTAATAACTTGATAATACAGTAACAATAATAATTGTAATAGCAGGTAACACTGAGAACTATGAGTCAAGTATTATTTACTGCTTTATAAAAATGTCTTTATTTTATCTTTACAAAAATATGATAGAGTAGGTAATATTACTTTTCCTAAATTATAGATCACTATAATACAGAGAGGTTAAATAAGTTCATCAACAACATACAGAGCAAAGTGGCAAACATTAGAATATAAATTAAAGTTACCCTCTACTGCCTCATATACTTGCATATTAATATTTAATTTAAATTGTATGCTAGAGACAATGTTACATTCTGCCTTCCCTATAAATTTATAAGGATTCCTCATGTTAATCATTCTAGATTAGCCCAACTTTAATAGCCACCTAAATTTTCATTATTTGTCTGTCTCCTATTCCCTTTAGATTCTGTATAGGCTTTCGGTATTATAACAATGTTATGATGAACTGAGGTTTACATAAATCTTAGCATACACAATCATTTTCTTAGGATGGATTTCTAGAAGTGGAATTATAGCTTGCTGTGATGACATTTTAATGTTCCAGTATTCTAAATTATGAGTGGACGTCAATGTGAAAAAAATACTACATTTACACATAAACTTCAAATCTTTAAAAGTTCGTTAATGGGAGTGCTTAGATTTTGGAAGTTTTTATGATGTGATGAGAGAAGGCAGCGGGCTAAGCCATGGGAAGCCTTTCTCTGACTTAAGCTTGACCTTTGCTCATTAATAGGCCACGGCTTTATCTTTGTATGAAACTCCTGCAGCTAATCCATCCTGGAGTGCCCATTGATTCTGACTAAGCCGTGTTTCTGAGCAGCTTTTAAGGGGACGCAGCAAGAGGAGAAATTAGGCTGAAGATTACAAAGCTTAAAAGCACAACACGAAATGTTGTTTTCAATCACAGGTCTTGTAGACATCTTTGTAACACAAAAATAAAAGAGCGGAAAATAAAATTCTGTTCAAAAGGAGCAGTCATCAAAAATCTGGGAATGTCAAGGTATGCTCAGAAATAAAGGTAGGAGGAGGCCTGCATGGATACCTCTGCTCTCCAAGAAGAAGTCAATGCCAGTGACACAGGTGGGCCAAAGTAGTGGTGGTAGGACTCAGTTGCTGACAAGGTCTTTGCTCTTCTTGGTAACCCACCTGCCGTTCACGCTTCTCCTGTTTAGTGCTTCACTTCTTCTTTACTCCATGGGCTCAGCAATCGCATCGCCAAACCCATCTTGGTCACTCCCTGTTTTGCTTTGTTGTCACTCACCAGCAGGAACCTTTGTTTCTGTCCTACTTCTGCCCTTCTCTGGACTCCCAAGGCCTCCCAAATTAACTGAAAGGCCTGCATCCTAGGAAAACATAAGTTGTTCTTCAGTATCTCCTCCATTCCTTGTCATCATGTGCTGCCTTGTCGTCCTCTGTCCTGGGCAGGTTTTCCCATGTGGGCCCAAATTTAGCATGGCTGTTTTTTGAAAAACGTCAGAAAGTAATCAAATAAGCAAACTCAAGCTAAATGAAAGGGCATGTTCCTGATTGTAGTAAACTGAAAAATGAAAGCAGGGATTAAATGCAAAGAGATTACAATGAGAATACATAAATATATAATAGCATTTAGGATTGTCTAGGAGATTAAGTTTCTGTAGTTCTACCTTTCTTTAAATAACATTCAAAAGCCCCTTTTGCAATGCTCCCTCAGGGAAGGTAAAGCCATGTATAATGTTACCTATTATAAAGGATCTATTGGTTCTTTATTCAGAGGCTTAGGTTTAAATTCTCCACTTGCAAGGAACAGTGTAGCAAGAACTCCCCCTCGGCGAGTCTCTAAATACTGAACAACTGTGGACTCCCAAATTTGGCTGCATGTCTGAATCCCCAAGGGAAATTTCTAAGAATGCAGTGGGGCCCAAGAATTTATATTTCTCTAAAGCTCTCCAATTGATTTTGATATTCAGCCAAGTTTGTGGACTGCTGCTAAAGTGGCTGTTTGGATGTTAGCTGAGTCTGTTTCTTTGCCCTCACTAGCCGGCCATGCAGCAGGTGGCCTTGCACATGGACACTGTGCCAATCACGATGACATTTTACAGCCGGATCTGACTAGGTTTGTGAATGACAGAAACAGCTTAAAACAGTAGCCTGAGCTGTCCTTTTCACATATCCATCTAAACAGTGTTTACTCAGGCACCAAAATAAGTAAGGGACGTTTGAAAGTTAAAAACAAATTCTTTTAACACCCACATACTAGAATCTTCATCACAAAATAGAAATAGTATCTTCATCTGATATCTGTTTATTTAACATTATTATTATTATTATATTTTAGGGAAGGGTCTACAGGATGTTCAGGATCTCACTACTAGATCAGACTCATAGTGATCTGCCTGTTTACAGCCTCCCAAGAGCTGGGATTACAGGTATGCATCACCATGACCAGTCTCAATTGCCATCTCAGAGTGTCCCAGGAGCAGGGCCAGCACAGCAGGCCCGGGGATCGAACCCCCAATCCCTGTGCCTGCTTGTAGGTACTTTAATCTGCTGAGCTATTTGGCCTGCCCTGTTTATTTAACTTTAGTTTGAAATAATTTATGCCTAGTGGAGAATTACAAAGCTAGTTCAGATAGGTAGTTCCTTCGTAGTCTAATCCAGGGTATCTCTAATTTCAATGTTACGGAATATATCCTCTAATGTAAACATTTGATGCAATCATGGTGTATTTAACAAAACTAATGAGTTTGCCCCACTTTCCCACTGTCTTAGTCTTTCAGGATGCTATAACAAAGTGCTTTAGAAAATTTATGAAAATGAATTTAATTTAATAAATGGGTAAAATAAAGGAAAGAAGACAGGAAACTAGAAGGAATACTCAGGGAAGAGAATGAGGGGAAGAGAGGACGAAAGCAAGAGGTGGGTAAAAGGATTAAGAATAATCGAAGTATGTTATATACGCACACACCAGTTTCCAAAAACAAACATCTCTGTTATTGTCTCAGTTACTTTTCTCTCATTGCTGGGATGAATACCCAACACCCAAAATGAAGGAAGGAAAGGTTTATTTAGCTCACAGGTAGTGGAGGTTTCAGTCCTTGCTCAGCTGGCTCCAAGGCAGAGTGGCACATGGCAGAGGGCAATCTTTCATGGCAGTGGCAAAGAGCAAGAGAGCAAAGGGAGGGGCAGCAGCTCAAGCAACTAGCTAGCCTCTCTTCCTTCTTTACATTGTAATGCAAATTACCTGCCTCAGGGCAGGTTCAGCATCTGCTCACACAACAATCAATCACAAACTCCAGGAGCCACCCCGTGCAGGCATGAGGCTTTGGGAGGACACCTAGACACAAACCATAACTGTTATATATTACTAACATGCGCTAATAAGATAGTACATATGTATAAGTACATAAACATGAAACAACCGGGTGTTTGATATATACATCAAGCAAATGACATCAACAAAAACAATGAGTTTTATTGGTTCCAGTTCTGTAGCCTGAGGAGCCCAAAATCAAGTCAACAGCAGATTCAACATCTGGCTAGGATCTGTTCCTCACACTTGTTCCCTTTTCTGTGTGCTCATGCAGTGGAAGGGCAATAGAGCTCCTTCAAACCTGCTCTGCAAAGGTACCAATCCTGCCTATGCATGGAGACCACAAGACCTAATCACCTCCTAAATGCCTCACCTTTTAGTACCATCACACTAAATATTAGGTTCCATCATAAGAATTTTGAGAAAATGCCAATATTCAGACCATTGCATCTGCTGTGTATTTTTTGTTGCAGTAACTATGCAAGATACCATGGTGTATATAGTCATCTTGGCCCTTCCAATAGGTCACCCACCATCTCCCTGTCTTTTCTTATCTCCTGTGACCATTGAACTTAAAAATGTAGTGGCCTAGTATTATGTAGAATGTCCTTCATTCTGAGTTTATCTGATGTTTTCTGGTCATCACAGTGATGTTATGAATTCTGGTGAATTATCACAAAAGGGATATGCCCTCTTGTTACATCACATCAGGAATTTAGTAAGGTTTCTGTTGACAGTGGCTATCTGTATTCTCAAACATTAGAGATGTTTGAACAAGAGCAGATGGGTATATGCATTGTCGAAGGGTAATCTGTATGAGGTCAGATCTTTCAGACCACTTACAATTCTAAAGGTCTAAAACTAGCAAGTTAATATTACAATTAGAAAGTCATATGTGCAAAATGAATGCATGATTTGGGTAGAGCTTAAAGAAGAGAGATAATCAATCCTCTAAAGTCTCACCTCCATCTTAGAAAGAACCCGGGGCTCCCTACTTGGGGCTGAATTCAGAATGTCCTATCTCCTTAGAACTGGTGCCTTTTTCCAGCGTGTAGTCCGATTATGGTCAGTAAGGAGAAACCTATAAAGGAGGGCTTGTATGGATAATTGAGCCACTGGCTTGTGCTTGTGGTTTTCATCTGGATTACTAAAAATTAAGTTGATGGGTAGTTAAGTAGCAAGCAGTCCAATTTGAAAGAAAGCAATGGCCTGACTCTGTTTGTGGTTTGCATGGGAAATAGCCAAGGTTTTTCTTTCTTGTTTTTTCTTTTGGTCTTAATTTCTCTAACTGTGAATCACTAATTCTTACTGAAATACACTGACCTTTATTAGACTCAAACATTTCTTTGGAAATATACTGCACACTCCTGACAAAATCCAATGTAACACAGTTAACCTAAACCAGTTAATTGTGTATTTCAACATATGTATCCTAAAGGTGATTTCTTACAATATTTGCTTTAAAAATGATGATGCTAAACAAGTTAGTTTGTTTATTTCACATGTGATAAAGTTCCTCTAGAGAAATAGAGGCACAAGTATAATTATGTAGATGTTATGGTGCGGGTGTCAGCTGTGAATTGGGAAAACACCAATGTACCCTCCAGGAAGCTTTTAGTAATCGTTAGGGCTGGAGATATAACTCCGCAGCACAAGTACCTGCCAGGCAAGTGCAAGATCCTGAGTTTGATCCCTGGTATCTCAAAGGAAAAAAAGAAATTATATTCCTACTTTAGTTCGGGCTTGTACTAAACTAAGTAATTTACTGTAGTATTTCCACTCCCAGATTATCTAATCTCACTAGTTTTCACCCAAGATTATATTTGAAACACTAGACCCTAATTTTATAGTTCTTTAAGTTTTATGAGACATCATAATTCATGTGCATAAAATCATTGATTTTTGTATTGTTAACAGATTGTCCATAAATACATTCATCTGATATTCTTTTTAAAATTCAGGAAAGTATTGACTGTATATATATAGTTTTTGCCAATTGGAAAAAGCAAACTGTAAAACTCTCACAAATTTAATCATTTGTTTGAAAATAGAGACTTTTTTATTGTATTTCTTATCTTATACTGAGATGCTTCAGTGTTCTAATAGTTCAGTTATTGGATTGGGTAATATTTGTAATAGAAAGATGACGTCATAGATGGATACGTGTACAACTTAATGACTAAAACTGCCTCTCTGCTCAAGATGTTCCAGGTCACATTATTAGCCTGAAAGCTATAAAGTGTTTGAGAAACTGTTTCATTGAGATAAGTGTAATCAACATGTTTCTTTATAGTTTCAGACTTGTTCACAAACAATATTAAAAGAAAAATAAAATGACATAATGTCTGGGAAAGAGTTCTTAATAGAAACAGATTTAAGTTCATGATTTGTGGTTTGCCAAATGTAAAATTCCTTCTAGACTTGCTCTGATAATTAAAGACATATCTATCGTTTAACCTTTAACTATGAACAAAGGCAGTTCCTCTTCAGCGAAGTCTGGCTCATTCTGTTATCTTTGCTGAACAAAAGCAGAGAAGAAGCATATTAGCTCGTCAAATTTCAAATTGCATTCCATGAACTTTGTAGTTCTTCTTTCCTTTAACTTTTGCCAGTTTTAGCTAACCTTTGAAGTGCCACAGTGAGATAGCCTTTTTTACACCTTTTTTTTAATTTTAAAGAGAGTAAAAAAAGAATAAAAAATTAGAGATGATACAGAATTTCAAAAAAACAATATGATATGAATTCAAGAATGGTTACTACATTGAATATTGGTGTCTTCAAAGTAATTATTCACATTACCAGATATCTGCATGTAAAATTGGACAAACATATTAAGCATTGATTGTTTCTCTCAATAAACCAATAGAAATTAGTAGTATAATTACCTTAACTAATATATATGTATACCATATATTTCCATTCTTTCTTTTTTCTTTTGCCTCCTCCCAGTTGTTCTTTCCTTTTGAAGAGTTTCTTTTCCTTTTGCAATATCTATCGTACTTTTAAGATTTTACTTACTCTTTCAGAAGAACATTGGAGACATTGAGACACGTTCAATAAGTCTTTTCCTATGCTGAGAGGTGAATGAAGCTTTATGATGAGCTCCTTGTGTACACATATCACTTCACAGTAAATTCTAGCTAGGGCCCTGTTATTTGAAAGTTAGTTGTTTTTAGAAAAATAATGCAGAATCAGGTTCTCCATTAATGTTTTCTGTAATGGTTTTGATCATTCAAATGCCTTATAATAAATCATATTTAAATATATATGTGAACTTGTGATTAATTAAATCAGAATTGTTATAATCTTCATAGAAAGTAACAAAACCTCCCAGTTTTCAACATTGCCTTTAAAACTTATCACACAGTGACTGGCTACTATACCTTATAGACTGTTCTGTGGCAACCGTTTAGCAGCTGGGCCTCTGGGAAGATAAACAGTCATATATGTAGTGCTTGCTGATGCCCAGGGTATAACTATTGTCTACCTGCTAATGTGATTGTGCATGGACTTGGAATGAAATTTGCACAATCAGCACTCAGGACCCAGCACCAGCCAGCTTCAGTTCCTCTCTGATTATACCCATTTCATGACTGGGGATAGCAGAAAACCAAGCTGCCAATTCAGGACCACAGGCTCATAAACAGACACAGAAAGGCTGGCTTTCCTGGTTCAATAGGTATGCTTGGCAATTTCAGATGTATCTCTTACTTTGGAAAATTGCTAGAAGTAGTTATGTAGAAAGTAGATTAAGATCAAGTTGTAATTCCTTTTTGATAAGGTTTTTTAAAACCGCCATTTTAAAAATTGGATCACCATGAATTGTGTAATTTTCACCCAAAATTACATGTGTAAAGGATTCTCTGACACAAAATTAGAGAGTGAACAGCAGGGTGAAAAAAAGAGTGGACAAAACCACAAGTGAATGGTGAGTGGCTTGTTGTTCAATCCTGAATGAAGACAGCTCTGGACGCCTTAGCCGGCTCAGCTTCTTAAAATTTTGAAGGAATGAACTTTGTTCCTACAGATCATTAAATATGTCTGATACTCTGAGTGTTGTACAGGGTTTTTTGTTTTGTTTTGTTTTTTGCAATCTTGTAGCATAGTCACATACCCTTTTACATTTTTGGCCCCTAATTGAGCCTTATTTCTATGCACACAGTTGAAGAACAGCTAAAACTTCTGTTTCAGCATTTGACGAGAAAGACTCTGAACAGCCTTCATGAATGGTGACTCAGGCTGTCATGAAAGTATTTATTTAAGTGTTTAAGTATTTATTTAAGCCGTGTTTGCTATAACTAAAATACATATAAAGCTAAAACTTTCTTTGAATGGTGGCATTCCTTAAATATCTGCTTAAATAGCTCTTCTTCAGGCCAACTACTCATTTCCCCTCATTTCTGAGTAGGAATGATCATTTATATGCAAGTTTTTCAAATCTTTTAAAAAAGTAATGTATATGTTTAAGACCTACAACATGATATAAGGCTGCAGAGATAGCTCTCAGTGGTCTAAGTGCCTGCTTAGGCAAGTTCAGAGACTGGGATTCAATCTCTGTACCGAGCTAGCCACCAAGACCCGGTGTGGTCGCACAAACCTTTAATTCCAGTGCTGGGAAGATCGAAGCGGGAGGATCATTATAAGAATGAGCTCTGTAGTGAGATCTACACCAAATACATGAATTTTTTTTTTTCTGATACCAGGGATTGAACTCAAGACCCTGCACTTGCCAGGCAAGCTCTTAGTCTACTTAGCTATCTCCCTGGGCCTGATTCTTTTTTAAAAATGAACCTATTATTTTAATTTTCCTTTTGCTAGGCATAATGTCCAACACTTACAACCTAATGGACGAAAGGCTTATTTAGGTTCATGGTTTGGGGAATCCAAAGTTGCTTAGTTCGTAGCAGCCAGGGAGCAGAGCAGTGGAACAGTGCAAGTATTCAAAGCCATACCCCATGCCCCACAGAAGGGTGCTTTACTAATCTGCTGGGTGTTTCCTAACCCACTGAAGTTGACAAATCAGCATTCCTGGTCATACCCACCCACCATCTTGCATAATTATCTGTCCCTCCCACCCTGTGGCAAGAACAGCTACAATCTTTAGAATATTTTTCGTTTCTTCTCTTTCCTTTCCTTTCTTTTTCTTCCTTCTTCTATCCTTTGCACATCCCTCCGACATTTAGCTCTTTTTACAAACCCAGGAAATGAATTATATTTTAAACACAAATACAGGAAATTCCAGATTTAAGCTTCATAAAGCAAAGTTAGCTGGGCCAACAGTGATGTATAAACTATACTTGGATAAGGTGACCAGCTGTCCTGAATTAGACAAATAAGTGGTCTTGGTTTTTCAGTTATCCTTCTTTTAGACAGTATTTCTGCTCAAAAGTTCCTAGTAGGGCCATCCTACTTTGTTGCTTATTTTGATCAGAGAAAAATGCTATTATCTCCCCTGGCCAACACCATCTTCTGGGATTCTTGAAAATCCATTTGGTCTGAGATAAGCTATGATAGTGCTCATGTAGCAGCAACAAAAAATAAAATCACTCATTTGTAGAAATCTTCCTCTCATGAGTCCACTGCTTGCTGGCATCTATCAGAGAGCCGAATCCAGGTCTATCAGCTTTCCAAAGTGGGGACAAAGCAAAAAAAGTACCTTGCTTGGGAAGCATAATGATGAGATTTTGCTTGCCCAGTATTTAGTTTGGGTCCTAAACTTTCTCCTAGGCATCTTTATGTGCTTTCTTGCGAAGTCTAGTTTTAGCAAGAATTCCACCAATTGGTTTTAGTCAGAATCTCCCATTCTCCATGTCTGGTCACTGCTCATATCCAATTAGGTTCCTCATCCTCCTTCATCCCTAGGTGATACTCTGGGTTTTCTTTAGCAAGAATTTCACAAGATTGGTCTAGCTAGGAGCTCCTTTACCCTTGATATTTCCTCTTAGTTACATCAAAACATTGACTCTTGCCCTGATCCTTGGCTATAAACTCCTACTCAGACATATGGCATTGAAAACAGAAGCCAGGGGCTAGCCAAATAGCTCAGCAGATTGATGCTGGCCCCGCCCCCGGGGTCACACTGAAATAGCAATTGAGACTGGGCATGGTGGTGAGCCCTGTAATCCCAGCTTTTGGGAGGCTGTAAACAGGAGGATCACTACGAGTCTGATCTACTAGTGAGACCCTGAACACCC
>NDGN011523587.1:1093-11479 GCA_002564285.1 Tympanoctomys barrerae | reverse complement strand
GAACTCAGGCCCTTGCGCTTGCCAGGGAAGTGCTTATTCTACTGAGCCATCTCCCTGGTCCCAATAGTTACATTTTCTAAGAAAATTTCAGATGCTTGGAATTGATAAAATAAATATAACTCTACTCAACATTCAAAAAGTGGAAATAGTCTTAAATCTCTACCAACAACCAGAATCACGTCTCAAAAAACAAATAAAATAGTAAATGCCCACCAAAGATGTAAAAATAGTTTTTTTTTCATTAGTTTACATAATTAAATATGTTGGGAAACATTTTCATTTCAGTAACATGAGTCAGAGTACCTCCTTTGAAACTATTATTCTCTTTCTCTGTGAGATTTACCTCTGTTATGGATTTCAGCATATTTTTCTTTCTTTTGTGTCAAACTGTCTTCACATTCTCTGCCTATAAAGTATTGGTATTTTCTCTACTTTTGGAAGCTCAGTCTAGTGAATATTGACTCTGTGTTGTAATGTAAAATAAATACATTTTCTCATTCATCATTTAGTTTTATTTATTTATTTTTTCAACTTCTACTATGACATCTCCTGGCAAATTCCCCAACATCTGCCTATTATTCTACAAGAGAAGCCTCTTTGATTGCAGGCACAGCACACACACAGAAGCAAACACAAAACAATGCTGATGTAAACAAACAAACAAAGAGATAATCAAGTTCCAATCATGCTTGGATGTCACTGTCATCCATTCCCTTCCCTCTCTCCCCTTGTGCTCTTAGATCTTTGAGTAGTTTAGAATCTGTAATGGTCTATGGGTTAAGGACCATTTTTATTTTTGAAAGTCCTTCTACTTCTGCTAATGTGATTTACTTATTTATTTATTCATTCGTTCATTCTTTTTATTTTGAATGATATGAGGAATTGAACTCAAGACCTCACAATTGCCAGGCAAGCACTTATTCCACTGAGTTGTCTCCCCAACCCCAACTTCTACTAATTTGAAATGCCAGTTTTTTTTTTTTTGGGGGGGGGGACATGTCTACAGGTTGTTCAGGGTCTCACTACTAGATAGAACTCATAGTGATCTGGCTGTTTACAGCCTCCCAAGAGCTGGGATTGCAGGTGTGCACCACAATGACCACTATCAATTGCAGTCTCACCGTGGCCCTGGAGTGGGGCTGGCACGTAGCACCTGGGGATTGAACCTCTGGCCCTTATATCTGCTTGCAGGTGCTTTAATCTGCTGAGCTATTTGGCCCCAAAATGTCAGGTTTTAAAGACCCGATAATCCATTGTCTGTGTGCTTGCATGTGTGCTACATCTTCTGTTCTACTCCAGCCAGGGTCTTCTAGCATACCACTCTGTTGACATCTTTACCTGCTTCCCTTCAATCCTCCTGACAGTTTCAAATTTCATGATTCCTTTTGTCTGTTTCCTCTTCCAGGGGAAACGAGTTTCTGTCACTTTACATAGCTTCAGGCAAGAATTTTAATGTTTTCATTCAAAAAGCCTTCTGTTTATAAATGAAAATAGACTTGCTGCTGGTAGCATTTCATATCTTCATATCCAAGGACGTAATTTGACACTGCACTTGTTCAAGACAAAAGCTTAGAGTGGAGGCGGAAATTAACTAGATGAAGATTATGGCAGTCACTCTGAAGAAAACATTTAAAACAATTACAAACACTTAACATTTGGAAAGTGTAGCCTTTTCTAGATAGTTAAGTTTCCATTATTCAGAGAGAAACACAAGGACACAGTAACTCAGATACTGTTTTAATATTTTACATTGCACATCAGTTACAAAACTTTTCTTCAGAATGATCTTTAATTGTCAAAATCATTTGGTTTTACTGTTAGGTAAAACAGATTTCTAAAAGGCTGGGAAGATGGCTCAGTGGAATAAGGGCGTCCCTGGCAAGCGCAAGGGCCTGAGTTCAATACCTGGTTCCGGAAAAAAAAAAAAAAAGATTTCTCGAAAATACTTTCCTAACATCATTGCAAGTATAATGAACACAGGAGCCATACAAAACCAACTTGTTTATGTCTATAAACTGTGTCATACAAAGGTTCATTACCAATAAATTCACTACTTCATTGCCTGAGAGATTAAGTTAAAATGACTTTCAATTTCCTCTTAAATAGGTGTTATTTCCCATGCTGCATACTGCAAAAGGGTTTTCATTTTATTGTAAATATATGAACCTCAGTTAAAATAAAGTCTACTCTAATAAACTAATATAGATTAGCTAGAAAGAAGGACTTTATTACTACAAGAAATCTCAAATTATATAACATACTAATATAACAACAAAGCCTCCACAGGTAAATGTACATAAACTCATACATGTTTATATAAGATTTTAGATGCCAAATCCACTATCTGTTGAATTTTTAAACTCTGTACTGACAAGTGATTTTCTATTCCAGGACAGGTTTTATTACCCTTTCATTTAAAATTGCTGAGAAATTTTAATGAATTTGTGACATACTCTCTGTTAGTTTTGAATTTCCTTGTTCTGTAGGAAAACAATGTTATTTGTTAAAATGAAGTGAATTTTTTTAACATTCTCTATCTTGATAATTTCAAAGCACATAAACATTATCAACATCAAATTAAATGTCCCAATAAATAGTGAGGTTCCATGACACTGGCAGGTATGCATAATAATATTCTGCATGTTCAAGTATTATCTAAAAACAGATTCAATGCCTTAGGCTGACAGTTATCTAAAAAGAGATTTAGAATTTTTAGATTGGTTAAAGTTATTTAAATAAGTATCCACAATAAAATTCTGGTAAAAAATTATAATAAACACTAAACACTGGGGTATGCAGGCTCTTTTCATTTCAACCTGCTATCATGAATTCCTTGGTTGGATTTTTAGGGTGTGATATCAATGTGTTATTAAAAAAAAACAGAAAATGAACTGCATATTTAGTGTGGCTTGGTTAAATTATCAAGGACCTGTTCTTCTTCTTCTTTTTTTTTTTTTTTACTTTTTTTTCTGTTTTCTTTCAATACTTTCTATTTCCTATCATTTACTTTTTTTTTTTTTTTTCAGAACAAGGGATTGAGCTCAGGCCCTTGTTCTTGCTAGGAAGTACAATTTCCATTGAGCCATCTTCCCAGCCCTATCATTTACTTTGATGAAATCTAAAACTTACATGCTTTATGTTTGCTCATTACAGAATTAATCTGCATCCATTGAGAACAAAATTCTATTAAAACCCATTTCCAAAACAATAACTTTGTCCAAATTTTTAATGATTTTTTAATGTTTGTACATAAAAAATTCCACTAAATCTCTATCAAGTTGAGCAATTTAAGATAGTATTCCATCTAATAAATACAAACTGAGAGCCTAGGTGCCAGTGACACTTTTCCTCCTTGGGAATATGCACATTATCCTGATACTGTGACATTCTACTGCAGTGTGGAAAATTACCCACAGTGTGGTCTTAACCACTAACGAGTATTTTCCCAGGATAAGTTAGGCAGCACATTTATTTGCATACGGACTATCCATAGCATGGTCAGGTGTTATCTCCCACTTGTCTGACATACAAATAAACATTATTTTAATTGAATTTAACTTTTTTAAGATAATGTCCACTATGCAATTTAGACTGGCCTTAAGCTGACCAAGGAGCCCATGCTGGCCTCAAAGTCACAGTTTATTTGTTTTATATCAACTACTTTTACATATTTTTAAATTGAGAACCTTGTAGTCACCTTTGGCTTTTGCTTTTAGTGACATTTAATAATAAGTTTGGGTGATTTTCCTTTACTAGTGTTTATCTTATTTGTACAAAATAACCTATAATTTTGTGATACAATCTATAAAATTTCTTTTCACAAGTATATTAGAATATATTTTTTATTTCTCTAGAACTCAGTGGTATTTTTTTTAATACTATATGGACACATTTGAGCACCAAAAGATCTACAAAAGAAAAAAGAACTGATTAAGAGAGAAATGCTAGCATATTTCAGGGAGGAAAAGTCTGTGTTACAAAATGGAAAAGATAAAGCAGACACCTCCTTATTGTCAGTTATTCATAATACAGAAATGATAGAACTTGAAAGAAAAAGCAAAACCAAAAGAAGTCTTATAGTGGTCAATAATAACAATAATTCTACGAGTTGACTGCTATCTAACAAGCTATCTTGTAATCAAAAAGTAAGGGAAGATATTGTTATATAATGCTTATTAATTATGTAAATAATACATAACACATAAATACTTCCGATCATGGAACTCATTTGTTATTTATTCAATGCAAGAGGCTTCAAAATGTCACTTAAAATTTTCATCAGGTTTCATAAGCAATATAATTGAAAAATATAAGAGTGAAACGCCAGCCAGGAGGTCTATCATCACCTTCACCATCAAGTTTGCTAGGAGCCTGCTTGTGTCTTCTGTAGGTCATCTGAGGTTTTGGAAACACAAGCTTTCTTAGGACGGCCGCCGGAGTTCCCAAAGTAGATGTGCTAAAGATTCGGTTAAGCGGACGGTGTGCTCTGGGGTGACTTAGGCCAATAATTATGGAATTAAGTCAGTGCCCAAATGATCCTTACAAGGGTTTCACAGATGGGAATAAGCAGGTAGGGAGACACAGTTGAGGGTCATTTTGAGAGCCCACATTAAATAAAAATTAAGAGGAAACAATAGCACTTCAAAACCCTTAAATGTAGTAACTTTTGTTTGTGCCAAGTGAATCAAGATCAACCTATCATGTTGGTCTCCTTTGTCACTCTTCTACCAATCCCCATGAGGTCAGTTGTCATGCATTGCTGAGTGACTCTCAGAGTCATGGGTCACAGTTCTACCTCCTCCAAGCCACCATTGCCAGGACGTGGACACACATGACAGTGGTTGTCTTGGGGTGAAGCTACAGGGACTAGGTCAAGGTTTTACCATGGGAAGGAGCGTACATTACAGGCATCCATTCAGAAATGAGCACTTTGGTGCTGACAAAAACCTGCATTCTTTCAAAGAGAAGTGAAATTACTTTATTTTCACATGAAATTTGTAATGTTGGCTAAACATTGTGCAGAACATGTATCTGCGATTCAAGTATGTGTGACAGTCCAACAAGTTCTGACACCAGATTTGAAATATTTTTCAAGCATTTTCTCAAATCTTTGATATGCTGTATTCATAAAACATGTAAGAAATAAATTGATTTTTAATATGGGTAAGTATATATAAAGGTGAACAGGGTGCCGAATTGTGACAGATACAGTAATAATATTTTATGTGGATGCTTAACATTAGGTAATATTTGAATTTATTAAATATTTGATATTAAATGTGCTAGATGATGTGTTGAAATTAATGACTAAGAGAAAAAAAGAGGCAAGTCTGAATGTTTTGTCACCTTTGCTTAATATACATCACCTGTACCGCACATGGAGAGTGACACATTCATAAAGCAGTGATCTCTTTCTTGTCCTTCAGGGGCAGGGTGATAGCGAAGTCCCTCAGTGCCCAGCGTGATAGCTGAGCACCTGCCTGGCAAGCGCAAGGTCCTGAGTCCAATCCCCAGTGGAAAAAGTCTCTCATCAAGTGCTTTTCTACAGATAATAAATCCTTTCCCGATATTCTCTTTCTAATTCACACAGTCCTTTTCTCTATCTTTCTGGATCTACCTCTTCCTTAACTTCTAATATACCTTCCATAGTCTGGATTTATAGTTTTATTACTGACAACTTTGCTTAAGATTTCCCCTCAGATCAATTTTTCTTACTTTTCTCATGACATGTCTCCTAATCCGATTTAAATGTTTCTTCTTGTACTAAATCTTTCTGATTCCAATAAAATCATTATCATCTCATATTCTATTAAAGCTTCATTGCACCTTAAAATATTGGCCTTATAAAAATCAAATCATTTTCTTTTGAATGATCTAATGTATTACATGGTGTGATTTTGATATTTCTAAATTATAAGGTATTTCTGAGAGACGTGTTGATGTAATACATTCTTTTCCAAAATTTTGTTCAAGGAATGCACAGAAAACATCAGTGTCACTTTGTTTACTTACAATAAAGTCATAAATTAAGGATTTTGTTTAATGTTGAATATAACCACTACAAGAGCATAAGATGTCCTGTATCACGTGTGGACATAGCAAATTGGTGTTAGTTGCATGTGGCAGGTCTTTTATAATAACCAGTCAAAAACAAAGTAAAGTAATCAGATTACAAAACTGTTAGTACTCCTGCACAGATTTAAAATTTTATGTTTGGAATTTAATCATTTTAGCATTTATTATTATTAAAAGCATGTGAGTAATTTAGAAACACTGAAATAATCATTAAAAGCCTCAGAGTTCTTGTATACAATATTAGGATTTCTAAAGGTCCTGTCATTGGCATCTAAACATGCCAAAAAAAAAAAGAAAAAGAAAAAAAAATGAACAGCTAAACTGCTGAATTATTGGATGATTCTGACCCTGAAGTTCTTTTGTATTTGCTTGTCCTACTCATGAGATCATAGATATTAATAAATTGAATATTATCATCCCTTCAAATTTTGAATTAATTTGAAGAACTAGTTGAGGAATCCGATACGAGCCTCTCTCTTCACAGTGCTATAATAAATTCAGTCCTCTAATTGGCTTTCATGGAGTGTGCGTGACACCCTCCTTTTTTCCTAAGTTCAGGCTAGCATTGACCTTTTCTTCATAAAAAGAAAATTTATTCTCATTAAGTTTAATTGTGTAGTTAATGTTTTCATTGAGGTGCCTATTAAGCTCCTCTCTGACATTTCTCAGATCACTTAAGGTTGTGAACTTGTCATGGAAAAATGTCAAGCCATCAAAACGCCCCGTTCTCCATTATAAATGTACTAACTCTGACTGAGACTCCTATTGCTTTTTGATAGTTTATTGAACCTGATTCACAGACCCATGTTGGTCATTTCCCAGCACGCCTGCTTCAGGGATCGTTTTGCTGTATCTTATACACGGTTGTACTAAAGTCAGATTTGTCATCGCATTTATCAATGATTTTCAAAATGCCATAGTTATTTGTTTTCTGAAAACAAAGAATTGGCAAAATTGGTGCATCTATGCTTTAAAACAACAAATAAAACAAAAACTCTGATGTCTTTATAGCATGTCCCCTGGGCAGACTGTGTCTTACCCCCTTCATTAATCTTCTTAAAATTGGAATTAACTCACTGAAAAACATGCACAGTGACAACAACTCCACTATGCCTCAGGCAACTGTTTTTTATTTAAGTAAAAATTAATAGTTAAATATGAAGGAAATTATCAGGGTAGTTTTGGTTGTTGTTGATAAACCCTGACTTCTGCCACAGTATAACAACTTCCCTTACATATAATGTTTTAAGCTGAGCGTGATGTGTATATTCAACATCGGTATTTATTCTCAAATTAAGAGAAACGTAATCTACACAACCCAGCCTCACCTTTGTCAGAGCTCTGAGGCTCCCATGAAATAGGGAAATAAAATTTTCACACTTTATTTAGTCTGCCTTTTGCTGGTTGAGTTGTATAATCTAAAACAAAAGTAATAACAATGGGGATGGCTTGACCAGTGTCTGAGCAATACTGTATTAGAAAGGATTTCCGAAATAATAAATCTCTATTTTCTTTCTTTCTTTGTACAAATTGAAATGAATTTGTAACTCATGGAAAACCATTATCCATTATTTAATTTAAGTAATCCAATCTTTAAATAATCCAATCCATCTGATTCAATCTTCTGTGAAAATTTCTTGAAATAATAAATTGTATATGTATGTGAAAATTGTGTTTCTTTTAAAGATAAAATGTAGGTTTCTGTTGGCTTGATTTTTAAATCAAGATTTATCTATAATATTTTTTTGCAAATAAACACAAGTTTGATTAGGTTATTTTTCTTTAATCTATAAGTGGTTAGATATACATACAAATCATTACTTTATTGAACTTAGTAATAATGAGGAGTATATTACAAAGACAGTTGATTATCTGCCAGAAATAAATGAACTTATTCACCAATAATCACCTATGAAGTATAATGATATTACATAGCAAATAGAAACATTACACAATTGCAAATATTGTAATAGTATCTTACAGATAAAATAAATATTGGACATGAATTTAACAATTTTAAAACTGTTTACTTTCAAGTTTTACATAATTTCAAAAGTAGAAATTGCTGTTCAAAGGATTATAATTAATTGCATATGTAAAATATAGGGAAATTGGAAACATACAAGGTCACACAGCTAGTTATTAAGAATTGACATTTATTGAATTGTAGAGTGTCATACTCACATTTGAAAATAAGTAAATAAAATTGCTGAAAGTGTGCACAATTTCTGTGTCCTTATTGTTATTAGTCTTGGACAATTTGAGCATAATCAAAGAAAATTGGATCACAGTTTGATTCTTTTTAAATTATAAAAAATCATTTAAAATATAAAATACTTCTTAGCCCTGATCTAGTGAATAAATATCAAAATGTTAATTTGTTATAACAACATTAATATTTAAGTTATTCTTAAAATGTACCATATAAACTTATGCTCCTGAATTTAGGCACTTAATATTTAGAGAGATTTCACTGGAAATACGACCCAGAGCTTCATCTTCTAATTTTACCTGAACCTATACTTTGATGTATGCACACTTCCCTGGGCTCTCCCATTTTACTGCTACTTCTGTTACAGTCAGTTTTCCTAGCTGTGCTAAAATATTCACTTAATGATGCTTTAAATGCAGCTTCAAAATGTCTGTTAACAGAGCACCACATGTTCAAAACATATTCCGGTCCCATAGTTTCCCTGATGATGAACCAGAGATTCGCGGCCCTTCCCAGATTCAGGTCCGTTGGACACCCAGGAGTTAGAGAAAGGTGAGCTGTCACCTCCTCGAGGGGCCACAATTCATCTATTTCTATAGTTATTGTCACAGTCCAGGCTCATTTGCAGTTAGTTCAAGCTTATTTTTGAAATACTGTTTAGTGTAAAAAGAAAAGCTGAATTACTTGCACACGAACATCAAATAAACAATTTCCATTATCTTAAAAGTATTATTGTACTTAATCAAGCAATGTTCCCAACATTTATAAATATATATATCTCAAAACTAGCTCCAACAACTCCATTGTTTCAATGTTATACTATTATGGAAAAGAATATTTTGAATAGATTTTTAGCCTTTGAGATTATAGAATTTATTTTCTACCAACCAAGAAGTCATAGTGGTTAAGCTTCCAAATATGTTATGAAAATACACTACAGCACAAAGCTCTTAGGCCACAGCACTAGAAAATAACTAGGTGTAACAACAGTGGTATATGTATCATGTAGATGTAAGTGTGGAAATTATAGATTACTTTTATTGAGTGTGAGGGGAATAGACATCTTCACATATTATTAGAATACCCATGTCATGTAAGAATGCATTTTCATACTTTAATGTATCAATTTACCATAATATGGCAAGTTTAAAATACTTATTTCATGAAATCATTCATTTGGAAATATAGGCATTTATTGATTTGTTATATGTCAAAAATATGAGTTAGTTGTTTATATCATAAAGTATCTTTGCCTCTATTGACTATTAACTATAAGATCATTTTTAAAGCGGTTGATCAAGCAAAATTAAATCTATTAAATTACCATTGCAAAGACAACGCTGCCTTCATTGAGTCTCACCTATATTGTTAAATCAGAAGTTGTGTTTTAAGGATATTTTGGGGATTAAGAGTCTGGAGACAGGTTGGCATAGAGCAGATATTGGCAGATAATTAAGTTACTGAGAGCAGTGAGGCAAAGGTCTTAATTTCAGGTCGATGACCATCAGCTTTTCTAAATATACTCTTTAGACTATTCTTGGCTCACTACTCTTGAAGGTATTTTTTGAGGTATTATAGAAGAGGACTCAACAAGATCAAAGTTAAAGATGTGTTTTTAGACCAGCAATCTTAAATATGTGAATTAACCTAAGAAACTAATTTCACCCTCATCATAAAAGCCTTTAGATACAGATACTTAAAAGTGTTTACAAGGGCCAGTGAGATAGCTCAGCACACTAAGCATTTGCTTAGGCAAGCTCAGGAACTGGAGTTCGAACCCTTGCGCCACATGCTGCTCCGCCTTTCCCCAGGCATGCTGAGCTGGCCACCTAGACCGGGCATGATGCATTCCCCTGTAATCCCCGTGCTGGGGAGGCTGAAAATAGGAGGATCACTACTAGTCCAAGCTGCTTAGTGAGGCAGTCAACCAAATATATAAAAAAACAGTATTTACATATCTAATTAAACTTAACCTAATTAGACATAAAAATAATAAATGAGATTTTGAGGTAAAACTGAATTTATTGACTTTTATTTTTAAACTGTCCATCTCTCAAATCTTTTCTTTTCTTTTTTCTTTTTTTTTTTTTTTTTTTTTT
>NDGN011523584.1:0-13404 GCA_002564285.1 Tympanoctomys barrerae | reverse complement strand
TGCAGGGTTACACCCCAGGCATGTATGCCAGGTCTGAGCTGTGCCTGGAGGGGACAAGGTGGAATAGGGGAGAGAGGAATTCCTACTAGGTGGGTGGGATTGGGGAGGTGCTGCGGAGTGGTGGGGGTCGTCTCAAGAGGGTGGGAGAGGTCTGGCACACACTGTGCCTGGGCTGGGACTGGTCCTGCTGGCGCAGGCTAGCAGGTAGCTCTCCCACACACTCAGCGGATCTGGGGTGGGACTGGGTCTGGGGGTTCCTGGAACGCAGCAGAAATTCCTACTCGGCGGGCGGGGTCGGGGAGGAGCTGTGGAGTGGTGGGGGGCGTCCGAAGGGGGCGGGAGAGGGTTCGGCCCACGCTGCGCCTGGGCTGGGACTGGTCCCGCCGGCGCAGTGTAGCAGGGAGCTCTCCCACACACTCACCGGACCTGGGCTGGAACTGGATCTGAGGTTTCCTGGAACTCGGCAGAACTTCCTACTAGGCAGATGGGGTCAGGGAGGAGTGACGGAGTGGTGAGGGGCGTCTGAAGGGGGTTGGAGAGGGTCTGGCCCACGCTGCGTCTGGGCTGGGACTGATCACGCCGCCGCAGGGTAGCAGGAAGCTCTCCGCACACTCGCCGGACCTGGGGTGGGACTGGATGTGGGGGTACCAGACCTGGGCTGGAACTGGATCTCCCCAAACTGAATTGGATAAGAACAACATCAAATTTCCCCATAAATTTTACATTGAACCTAATCATTGAATTTGATTTGATTCTCATCTATTTTGATTTGTACCCAGAAGCATGGAAAGAGTTAAGTTTGTGAACTAAGGTACCACTGTGTCTACTTGGATATTTGACCTCAGCTCTAGGGGCCCCTCCTAGTGATCCTTAGCTTCCTGTGCTGGTGGTCACTATCATACACAATCTGCTTGGAAAGGTGCTGTCCTTTCTCTACTGTAGTGAGGAACATAAGGGAAGGATTTGAGATCCTGATTTTTGTATGGACCATCCCTCCCCTCTTCTCCATTTGGGTGTCACTGGAGAATGAAAGGACTGGGGCCTGGAAGATGGCTCAGTGGAATAAGCACTTCCCTGGCAAGTGCAATGACCTAAATTCAATTCCTGGTTTAGAAAAAAAAAAAAAAAGAATGAAAGGATGATTAGATTTTCTGGATGGTACAGAGTTATATCCAAAAAAAGAAAACCAAAAATCATACTCTTAATCTAACTTCTTCCATACTTCTAGGAAGAAAATAAGCACCATAATTTGAGGGAAAAGTGCTTTACTAAGGGTGTGATCCAATACACACTCAAATTATTAAACTTGACTATCTGCCTGGACCTCTGTACCATTTCTTCTAATCTCCGTGCTGTGAAGTTCCATGTATCTGTGCTCCTCACAGAAGGAAGGTTTGTGAGCACATTGTGCTGCCTCAAATTTATATTACTTCCTGTCTGTGAGAAAGGAGACACCAGCAAGGAATGGTGACTGCTGTGTTTGGCATTTGAACCAGTGTTGAGTCCAATGCACATGCTAGCGTAGATGACAAAGACAAACTAAATCTCAGACAACCTCATCCAGACCTGGAGGAAGAGAGAGGACAAAGTGCCTTTACCTGCCTGTCTGTCTCATGATTTGTGAAACTCTTTCTCATACCCGTCGCTGTGTTATTCAAAGAACTTCCAATAACTTCCTTCTTTGCTCTTTTAGCATCCACTAGGACTAACCATCCATTCTTTGGTTAGAATATCCACTTAACTACATAGATATTCTCCTGTCATCTTGAGGCTATCAAATAATTCAAATGTGTATCTAAGAGTCATCAGAGACAGTATCTTTCTGGGGGGAAAGTAGTTACAGAAACAGCTCAAATTATTTTGTTAATGGAGAGTCTGAAACCATCTATCAATCACGTTACCAAATGAGAGCTGTTTAATCATATGGAGAATCTAAAATATGTATTGCTTCTTAACTTATTGATGTACATATACTGGAAGTCAGACTTGTTAAAATATGAAAATCTACCACAACTCAAAGAGAACACTAAAGCTCTATTTTACAGCTCAAATAAGGCAATGGAACCCACTGCATAATTGCAATGACTCTTCATTGTGACATGAATATTTCTGGGGATTGAAGTGCTCCTACCTCATCCTTCAGAAAATTCTGAAACTTAAGCAAGTCCTACTTTCAGCTCTGTGATTCTTTTATTCGTTCCTAAAGGATATATGTGTGTGTGTATGTGTGTGTGTGTGTGTGTATGTGTGTGTTTAAACCTTACATGAATGTATCATGTGAGAGAAATGGAAAGCCATGTTAAATTTAAGAAGAAATCAATAATAAATTCATGGTTTCATTATAATCTAAAAGATATATTTTAATTATATTCTAAAAGATATGTTATGTAACTAAAAGTAAATATGTTTGATTTTATCCAAGAGATGAGCTGACATAAATTTCTGAACTCAAAATACTAAGATAAATGCAAACCAACACAATGACTTTGCTATTACACTGTTCAGCAAATCTCACAAAGGAGGATTTGGGTTTTTTCAAAGGATAAGAACATTGATTCTGAGCCACGGTTTTTAGTTGTTTTGTTTGTTCTGTGATCATTCCAAGAACTGTTTGGGAATTCTCCATTTTATGTCCTCTGGAAAAAGTAGATACTCATTATCCAATACATATTTGGTTATTAGGAAGGTGGTGGAAACTTACATTGAATCATGGACCAAATCACACAAATTCATATTCAATTCAGTTATGAAATTAAGTCTGGAATACAGAAGTCACTGAGTGTGGAGAAGATCTTCTAAAGAGGTTACAAATAAGTTAGGACTTTCCCTCTTGATAGAATGTCAGAAACTTGGCCCTGAGGTATAGTCGTATTTCCAGGGGAAAGAAAAAGAAAACCATACACATTCTCTGGAGCTATCCTTATTGCTTTAAAGGGGGTGTGGCATAAGAGAGAGCTAAAGCCAAAGAAAAGGAGGGTGAGGGTGTGAAGGAAATTGTGCCCTGCGTGGGATAGAAATAAGGAACATCTGCAGAATAATAGCAAATTCCTTCATGAACAGAACATGCATAGCTTTGAGCTCTTCAACACCAAATAAACCACATTGTTTTCAAAGTGCTGTTTACTATTAGTTTCTATTCTAAGATCAGTAAATTCAGAAACTACTTCAAAGACGAAAGGAAGGGAGGGAGAAAGGGTGCTGTCTTCCTCTACAGCTGCCATTTTAAACCTCATTCACAGAGCTTTGCCATTTCATTTCTACCAAGAGAAGGAAAGACCTTGAAATGTAACTCCAAGGCCTACTATACAGTCAATTTTGCCCATCTTTTAAACCAAATGAGTATAATATTCCTGGGTGCCATTTTTAAAGGAACCAAATAGACTAAGTATCTTAGCTCCTCCTATTGCTAAGGAAAGTGACAGGATTAACTGCATTTCTCATAAGGCAAACCTAAAAGAAAGTTGGAAGTGTTTCTGACCCCTCCCGCTGGGATAAGAGAACTGACAGGAAGCCAACTGGTCTACAAGCTTGGCTGAGTTCAAAAAGGAAAACAGAGGCAAAAATGATTTTTATACTTAACATCTAAAATTAGAAGTACACTCTAAGAACAAAAGGATAAGGATAGGTAATTTTTTAAATAAAATTTTTATCTCCTATATAATGAAAGACATGAAAACAAATCGAAGGCCTATAATACATCCCCACAGAACGAATGCCATGAAAGCACGGCCCCCATTCCTACCATCAGCAGGAAGCAGGGAGAAGTAGCAAGAAGGGGAAAATAGGCAGTAGCTCAAGCAGCCGCATCTGAAATGGCGGTGGATGTGTCCATCATTCTTCTGTGACTCGTGGTTACTCCCCCTCCTTCCTTCTTCTCTTTCTCTTCCATTCTTTTCTTCTGTGCAGGCTCTCTTGAGACAGCACTGGGACCACTCTGTTCTTTACTATCCACCATCAAAATCGCACAAGTATAATTCAACCACTTCCTCTGCTCTCAGGCTAAATGAGGTTTACTGGGAAAGCAGGATTCTGAAAGTTTCGGGGAAGAGTGGTGAGCGATGTTTTCTATTTCAAGATCTGGCATTCACCTCTCTGTCATTAGATGACTTTAGCCAGTGGAAGTTAATTACTTTTTGATATCCCTTAAAATGCCATGATTTATAATATCAACAAGAATTTTTACACATACCCCTTAGTAAATCAAAACATGCCCAGTGATTCAGTCCATTTGGGATTATTGCAACTCATAGCTGTTTTGTAGAGTGAAGGAAATACTAGTTCTATTCTTAAAAAGTACAAAATGCTGCTCTTGCTGCCTTAGGTCTTGTCTTCCTCATTCTCACTAGTGAATTAGTTACCTATATTTTGAACTCTCAGCTCTTACAAGCCAACAACTAATGCTACAGCAAAGTTCATACTGGCTCTTTTGGATCAGCTCGAGTCTACCTACATTAGAATGGGAGGAAACATGTGAACCACCAACTTTTCTGAATATAATCCTGCCTTTTCCTGACAAGTGGCCCAGCAGAAATAATGATGATGGTGGTAATAATAATAACTTCTTTCAGGTAATTTTTGGTGCTGAGAATAGAAAGGGAATCAGATATAATAAACCTAATGCTAACCCTGCTCAGACTACTCAACTGAAAGACCATTCTTGTTAAATAATCTCAACCTTTTCATATCTGTGCGATATAACTGACAGTAAATATTCACCTATAAAACTCTTTTGTGTGTTATAAGTACAAACAAATGCTTGTTGAGCTAAAAGGAAGGCATCCATCCAACATATATCTTACCAAATTTTTCTCTAAAGGCAATGTATAGGTATATAAAATGTTCCTGTGCTGGAGATATAGCTCAGTGTCATAATGCCTGCCTGGCAAATGCAAAGTCCTGTGTTGGGTTCCTGGTGCCTACCACCCCAAAAAGATTGAAATGTTCTTTAGTAATATGAAAACTAACATAACTGTTCCCATCAGGATCCAGCTGGGGAAACATAAACTACTCTGAGCACCTAAACAAGAAGGAATTCAGTGCCTTGCATAGGTGGTAGAAGCTGAGCCAGACACAGTGGTACCCCAGATGTGGGCAAGAGCAGGCCATGGGTAGAAGCTGGAGAGATAAAGAAAGGGTACAATTATGTAAGCCTGGGTGTCAGGGACACAGGAGCCTTAAGAACCACGGTAGCTCAGAAGCCTTGGAAGTATGGTGCCCAAGGGAAAGAGGACAAAGGGAAAATACCTTGTTTTCTGCCTGATCTCCACTCTGACCCTTTCCAGTGCCTCCCTTTAGCCAAACTGAGATGAAGAACAATTGACAAAGAGGCTTGGGTGACTCAGCCAACAGGGATAAACCACCCATGATGTTGAACAAGTCCAAGTGGCTGGGGAGGACAGTACAGGTCTGAGAGAAATGGCCTTAGTCTAGCTCACTGATACAGCATTATCTTACTTAACATTAAAACTGAGTGGTAAATAAATTCAGAAAACAGCAAGGTCCTGNTGCACCTGATGCAATGCAAACATCCAATGCACTTTTGCATGTCGCATATGTATTTTGTAAACATGCATTCATATCAAGATAACTCAAGTCAACACCACAGAGATCATATGTATATGTTATATGATGTGCATTGGGAAAAGAGACATTTGAAATGGTGTCAAGGAATTTTGGAGTTACTTCTGCCCATTGCCTGAAGAATCAAAGGGGCATCTCTTTGCATATATGAGCCACTGTTAGAATCATCATCCTGAATGCAAGGCAAAACTGGCACTCTACAGAAAGCTTGGTCCCCACCTACCCAGTCTTCTCAGACTTAGAAATTCCTACAGTCCTTGTTGTGTGGACTGTGGCTAGACCACAACACTGGGGCAACTGGCAAGTGGAGGTCAGGACAGGGCTGACTTCACCATGATGATAGCACAGCTGGGTAGTGTGCTTGCCTTAGTGTGCTTATGCCAAGGCCAGCCTATTCTTTCAACCTGCTCCATCTGTTGACTGAAGTAACTGTCCAACATTAAGCAAAGGATGAAGGTTATTTAAAATCCAGCAGACTAGTTTCCCAGAAGCAGCTGCTCTGAGTAAGAGTTTTATGGTATGTGGCGTAGTTGAGGCGAGATTTGGCTTGCAAACTGATTCTAGCTTCAAATTGTTGTCCTCTTGCTTACCAGCTACATAGCACTAGGTCTTTCAAGCCTGCCATGTGCACAGTGACAAGAATGAGGCAATTATTAAGGATATGGCCCTTAGAGCAGCTCAGTAAACTCTGGCATCCACCAAGTGTTCAAGCAATGACAATCCCTATAAGTATGGATTCTCAGCAAAGATTAGGTCCGATCACAGTGAAAGTCCATGAAAGAGATAGTTTTGCAAGGTGGAATTTTGGGCCAACCACTGAAATAAAGTTACAGCATAAACAGCAAAGTCAGTTGCATGTGTATATTTAATGAACATGTTCTTTCTTTGCTTGAGACAAAACAGTTCCAATTTATTTATTTGGCAACTGACATGTGGCCATGCTTTCTGCACTCTCAGATGAGGATCTTGGCCCACAAAGTAACAGACCCTACAAAGGAACTTTCCAAACTGGGTCAAAAAATAGAGGGCATAGCAATGCTGTTACCCCTCATTTCACTGGTATCGAGAAAAACTAATGTTAGATATTTTTCACTTTGAACATACAGAGTGTGCCTTACTTTCTGTGAGTTAAAGTGTTATTCCTTGTTATAAAAATTTAAAGACCATTAATTTCCAATGAGGCAAATATTTACTAATGCACCACTTTCCAGTTCTTAAATCTAAATATTTGTCTTCCCTCCCATTCTTTTTCTTTAGTCTCTCTGCCCTTTTACTGTCAATTTCTTCTCCCTTCATACTGTCCTACATAGAGCTGGCTCACCATAGGATAAGGCATATTTAATGATTTGTAACAAACCATCCACTGACCATTTAAAATATGATTTATATTCAAGTAATTATTTTAAGGATTTGTTATTTCAAATTTTGAGAAATCTTCACATGAAAAGAGCCCAAAAACTAGGCAGCAGCTTTTCTTTCAGGGGGTATGTTGACATATTCAGCAAATAATTTCCAAAACACTATGGCATGTTTGAGGTTATTTTTCTATCTAGACAATGTGTGTGGCTTGAAACTCAAATTTGTGCAACATGTTTTCTTAGACTTGCTTGCCAGGTGACCAGAATAAAAAGCAGGTTCTTAAAAATTACCTCCTCCAATGTATATCTCCCTTGGTAGAGGGGCTTCGGTGCATTCCAACTATACAGTTTTTGTTTCAACGCCCTGTGTGGCCTTGCTCAGTTTAGATTTGAACCCAGTTCAAAAAAGCACAAGTCCAGAAAAGGGTTGTGCAAGAGTTCCATGTTTATACTATGCTGTACGTTCTTAAGAATACTAGCCATATAATCCATAAACATTAATTTAAGTTTTATGAGATTACCAATCAACTCCAGCAAATACTACAAATTTCAAGGCCAACATGGAGAAATGCTAAATAAAGCAATGTTTTCTGAAGAGTTTATATAATAATGAACACGAGATCATTTATCACACGAGTGATGCAGACATTCCTAGAGCATCACTGTGGGCATCCACGGTTGCTAGGTGCTGGGAACAGCACAGAGTGAGCAAGACCTAACTGGTGCTGCACATTCCACACTCTGTCCCTCCAAGGGCTTCACTGTGTTGATTTCAAGCTGAAAATCTGCTTATTGAGCTGAGAGAGAAATTGAGATGTTAGGAGTCAATTTGGAGCCTTGTCCTGAGAAGCCAAGAGGAGAGTTGGTGTTCACTGAAATGAGAAAGACTGAGGACACTGAAAATGCAAACTCATACCTGAGATGCACAATGTAGACAATGATTACTAAAACTCCATCTGTAATGTGGTGGCAGAGAAATAAGCCTGGGGTAGCAGCCTGTCTCCAACCCCAGAGCCATCCTGGTTTCATTATTTCCAGTCAGTCAGTGAACGCTGTAAATGTCTCTGTGTTGTTCTGTTTTGGTTTGTAGTGCTAGAAGTGAACATGCTACTCAAGTACTCCTCTACTAGCCATGCTTGCAACCCCCATTTTCTTTTTGAGACAGAGGTATCCAGCTTAGCCTTGAACTTGTGATGCTCCTGCATCTGTCACCTTGCTGGAATCAACGTTGTGAATTTCAACTTAAGACAAACTCTTTTCTATCTGCCCTTTGTTCTCATCCATGCTTCCTCCTGATGTCATAAGTCCAAACAACTGCTACCTGATTAATCTCAAAACACTAACCTCTGATCAAAAACATCCACAAACATTTAAATTTCCTCAACAGATTCTAATGTCCCAAAAAGTAACTGGAGATAGTGCCCAGAGCAAATTCTGCAGCACACATGCCAAAAGGCATCCTTTTGTGGATCTGGGCAAGGCCTTAAAACCTGTATTCATGAAACAGGCTAGTACAACTCAGTTCAGGACTGAGACATACTACAGTGGAAACAGGAGCTTCTGCCCTAGCTGAGCTGAGAGGCTCTTTGCAGGATGGGAGGGTCTCATACTCTTACAGGGCAGGGCAGGGCAGCATCAGAAGATCAGCAATGCTCAGAAAACTGGCGATGACAGAAAGAGTCAATACACAAATGTGGGTGCACTTTGTTCTAAAAGCTGGCTGTGGCTGACCACTGCACCTCCCATATACTCGCAGATAGTGTGAGGTAAATGAGTCCTCGCGTCTGTGGCTCAAGTTAGCCAGTGTGTGTATGATGCTGGAAGTCTAACTCTTCAGTTAATAATTCCTGATCTTAACTCCACTCTGCAGCCTAAGAACAATATGTTTAATGAATTCTCACAGGACATTGGATTGGTCCATGTGAAGGAAGGCTAGGGTCTAAGTCTCGGCTGTTTCCAGCACTTATGCCAATAACAACCTTTCCAGAAGAAGCTCCAGAGTAGAACATTTTCATTTCTGTAGAAATACACAAAAAAGTCAGTCTTACTTTTTCAGCCCTCTCCTCCTTTCTCTTCTTAATTCACTATAGTCAGGTTTTACCTCATTATTTCATCCGTTATTTTTTGGCCACTAAGGAACACAGTCTTGTTCTACCAAACAGTCACTTCTCCATCCTCATCTTAGTTGATATTTCAGCAACACTGGACATGATAAATCACTTCCTTCTTTTAAAAGTGCTTTTTTATATTTTCCATTAAATACAGAGTACATTACCCCAATTTAAAAGGAGAAAAGTTTGATTTAGCTAATGGTGTCAACAGATCCAGTTACGGATAGAGAGGCTCCAAGCAGGAGGAACATGGCAGACACATGTGGCGGAGCGAGCCACTGAGCTCAGGGCAGCTAGGAGCAAGCAGAGACCAGAGCAAGAAACAGCACCAGAGAGGAACTGAGAGGAACCTGAGGCTACAACCCCATGATCACCACACACACCAAGCAGTGTGCTCCTCATTCACTGGGTATTTCTTCATTCAATAAAACTGACACATCAGGATGAATGGCACACTTGTTCCAAGAACACCTCAAATGTAACCTTCCCAAGAGACATCCAATTTTCCATCACGAAAACTTTGGTCAGTTTGAATCAGAGAAGTCAAAATACAGCTTTGAACACCCTTAAGGCATTGGGATAAGGAAGTAGCTTCTGTCCACCAATGTCATGCTTTACCATTGATTAGATATGGCAGGAGCTGATTTGGTATAAACAGGAGAGTGGAAACTTTTCTTCATAGGTAGCAGCTACATGACTCACTTTCAAAAGTTCAAGTTCCCATTACACTTGCTACATTATGTCTAAGACACCTCTTTCCATATCAGAAGCATCATATTGAAGCTGATCCAAGGTTGGGAGAAAAGCTGGACCATCAGGAGAGAAATGATGCCAGAGTCTGATCGTGTCCTATTGTCTGCTGATTTGCAATTAATATGAAGCTACAGCAACAATTTCATGGTGTGCCTGTCTGAGACAGAAACTGGCCTCGTGGGAAACAAAACAAAACCACAGACAGGAAATGGACATCTCTTTCCTTCCTTCAGGGAAGTATCCAGTTGCCGGTTGCTTCACTCTCAACTTTTGGGGTCCACAGACAGACCCTCCTCAGCTGCTGCTCTCTCCAGCCCCACTTGCCATGTTGCACCCAGCCTGTCCTGTCAGCCAGTGACAGTCCACATCACAATTCATTTCAGTCACTTGGCTCAGAGCCTAAAAGAAAGGAGTCAGACTGGATGGTGGACACCAGGGACTGGCTGACCTCAAGTCAGATGCCATCCTGGATCCAGAGGAGTGGGACTGCATTTTTCAGACCTGAATATCTGGACTCGCAAGGTTCTCCAGGCCAATCATTTATCAGTGAAAGGGACAATTTGATAGCAACTTTCAACCCACCATGGATTGTGACATTGCAAATAGCAAAGATGAAAGTTGTTTTCCTAAGGCTGACCAAATAGCTCAGTGGATTCAAGTATGGCAATTGAGACTGGGTGTTGTGGAGTGCGCCTGCAATCCCAGCTCTTGGGTGCCTTTAAACAGGCAGATAACTATGAGTCCAATCTAATAGTGAGACCCTGTATATATATAATGAAAGTTTTTTTCCTGACAATGTTCCCTAAAAATAAAGCTTACCTATCATGATCAAAGGCAAATGGCAGGAGTAGGCATGAATGCACTGGAAAGCCCTGAGGTGAGGGAGGAGACAGACATGAACTGGAAAAGTGGGAATCGTTGAAAGAGAGCAGAACTGACCCAGGCAAATGTCTCCCTGAACAAGTGTGCTTGTGTGAGACTGCAGACCAGTGGAAGAGGAAGGACACCGTTTTTATAGAAACAAAAATTTAAAAGGAGGAAAATATTGGTTGGATTGCAGCCAGTTTCTCAGCCCCAAACATCTGGAGCTGAGACAGGGGAAGGTGAGGAGCCGTCACTGCTGCAGCTCCCACCCCGCTGCAGGGCTGGTTACAGGGGATATTTACATTAAATTAACGTGGCTGGCTAGGGCTGTGTTCAGCACTTGGATATGCGGTTAAATAATCAGTGTGGTTTGGCTGCTGGTTGCTTTGCTGTGGTTAAATAATTGGTGTTGTCTTGGTTGCGAGCTACTTTAAAATGTATATGTGCACTTGTTTCTCTCTCCCTTCTCCTTCCTAGAGAGCAATTCCAACAGGCCAAAGCAGAATGGTGGAGGACCAGCTTTGAAAGGAACACTCCCCCATCATGCATGCTTCCCCGATGCTTCTCCAGACTCGAGGTTCTCAGAGTCTTTTCTTCCACACACCTCAAAAGTCTTAGCAAAGAATTCAGTTCTCACAGAGATAAGGCTGAGCCTAAGAGCATCTGCAGTTTCCAGAAATGAGCTCCACTTTTAAGGATGCCCTTACTTCTGAGACTCACCAGAAGAACAGGGGAAAAAAATAATGCAGCCCATTGGATGAAATGATCCTATGTGCAGGGTTTTTCCCCTGGAAGCATTCTTTCCCAGGAACTGTTGAAGCCAGGAGCAGTTCCTAATATGCTGTATATGCTCAAGATTTTCTCAGCAAATGAAGGATAACAGCAACAAAATTCATAATTCAGGAAGGATACTGTAGCTCCTACTGAAAGACATTGTTTCACTCTAACACATGGTTGATCTGCTTAGTAGTCATCCAACTGCCACAAACTGCTTTGCCCTGAGCCCTAGGAAACCCCTACTTTCCACATGGTTCTGTCTCTTCCCATAGCCCAGAAGCTGCCTCTGACCTAGATAGACTAAGACCAGGGCTAGCAGCCCCTCTCCTAACAAACTGATGGGACAGTGAGGTGATACACTGCTCGAGTCTGGGGACAAGTCTCCCTCAGACAGCAACAACACTGCCAGTTACGCATGTGGGCAAGTCATGTGAAGACTAAGTCTTTGACAGTTGCTTAGAAACCACAAGGTCCTGTAAGAGAACCCAAGGCTCCAAATCTGAAGTTGGACACAGAAAGGAAGCACATTTCAGAGTTAGACATCAGTGAGGAAAAGTAAAGTCATGTTTCAGATATGGCCCATCAATGAAGGAACAATTTCATCCCCTCCAGAAGTTCAGCAGATACATTGCCTCTCATTTAGTGGTTAACACACAGGGTTTAGAAACTATTTTTTTTTTCTGAAGTATCTCTAGCAGATATTCCCAATATTTTAAAGGCAATTAGGAAGGATTTATCAGAATTAATTTGTTATTTTAGTAAGGAATCCTATTTGTCTTTATTTTTTAAGCTATTATTTGGTCAAGAACTGTGATATATCCAAGCACTTTAGGAGACTGAGCCAGGCAGATTTCATGCTCAACTCCATCCTGGGTAAGGTAGTGACTTAGCAAAATTCTGTCTCAAAATAAAAATAGAAAAAAAAAAAAAAATGGGGGCTGAGAATGTAGCTCAGTGGAAAAGCCCTGGGTACAATCCCTGGTGCTATCAATAAAAACAAAACAAAACAAAACAAAGTGTGTTAACAGTTACTGATGTTTGGAGGAAAACTCTGAAAATGTAAACCTTTTCCCGGGTGACTTGGCATTGCGTTTAATTAGCATTATTGCGAGACCCAGTCCTAGCCCAGGTCCAGTGAGTGTGCGGGAGAGCTTATGGCTACCCTGTGCTGGCATGACCTACTACTGGTCCCAGCCCAGGCACAGTGTGGGTGAGACCCTCTCCCACCCCCTTGGGACAACCCAACAACTCTGCAGCACCTCCCCGAACCCAGCTGCCAAGAAAGAATTTCTGCCCTGTTTTGGGAACCCCCAGACCCAGTCCTAGCCCAGGCCCAGTGAGTGTGCGGGAGAGCTTCCAGCTATCCTGTGTCGGCGGGATATACTACTAGTCCCAGCCCAGGCACACCATGGGTGAGACCCTCTCCCACCCCCTTGGGACGCCCTACCACCACTCTGCAGCACCTTCCCCACCCCGACCACCCAGTAGGAATTCCTGCCTCATTCCGGGAACCCCTAGACCCAACCCTAGTGCAGGCCTGGTGAGTGAGTGGGAGAGCTGCCTCTTCCCCCTACTCAACTTTGTCCCCTGCAGGCTCAGCTCAGGCCTGGCATAAGGGCCTGGGGTGAAACCCTGCAGCTGCAACCCCTGCAGAGAGTGTAGACGATAGAATCACCCAGCTAGTCCAGGAGCAGAACATCTTGCCACAGGGGCGCAACAGGTTCACCCTCAAGGGCAGCAGCAGGAAGGAGCTGTGCAGAGCATCCAGACCCAAGCCAGGCACAGCTGAATAAATCCAAACTTTGTAGATCTACAACCAAACTGCAGTATGTGATAAGGTAATAACTGCAACAAAGATCTACAGCAAAGGTCAGAACACAATGCTACACAAAATGATGAGAAAAAACAAAATGCAACCTCAGAACCCAAGCCCACCCATAACAAGTGCAGAGGACACTAAC
>NDGN011523580.1:0-15561 GCA_002564285.1 Tympanoctomys barrerae | reverse complement strand
TCTCTCTCTCTCTCTCTCTCTCTCTCTCTCTCTCTCTCTCTCTCTCTCTCTCTCTCTGTGACTGAGAGAGAGAATTCATTATGATACTACCAAGAAGCTTAGAAAAGCACATCAACTTTGACAATGTAATGGAACAACAGTTACTATTTTAAAACTAATTGCATTAGATCTGAGTGAAATCCCCGTACCTCATTATGAATCATTAGAAGGCTGCTATTTTTATAAATTAACATTACTTTGACTTTTATTATTAAAGTTGCCAACTTCAACAATCATGTAAGGGTCTGATAGCTTTTTTATTCATTGCTTTTCTCAAAAAAGAACACCAGTCCTTTTTTGAGAAAAAGAAGGGAAAAAGAATCCCTCTGTGGTATGACATTGTATGGACAGGTACTTAGCATTGGAGAAAATGTATACTGTAAAAAAGGGAACAGAACTATCAGTGTCCAGCACATGACATGTGCTGTAGCCAGTAGGCCATTTAAAGTAGATTTTTCTTTTTGCTCTGTGGTAGCCAATGTCAACCTATATTTTCTTCAGGAGAGAAAATGTTTTGTGGCATATGAGAGGGACAAGAATCCTCATTTTGTTCATGGTTTTTTCAGGAAGACATGGTTAACTGACAGCTTAATAGCTTTCAAATAGACTTCAGTTAACTTTAATTCAAAGAAGTGAATAGAGAAGGCATTTGAAATTGCAGCAGGGTATGGCCTAAGAGTCACTGCTACTAGTGTTGAACTTGGCTTAGTCATCTCTGTAGGGATGCTTAGATTTCGTAATAGTTGTCTCATGACAAGTCTATTGGATAGCAGGTCATTGTAACAGCTCCTGATTATAATTCCACCTATGAAATTAACAGCTGTTTAATTAGGGGCTCAAGATGATTGGAAAGTTGTGTGTGTGTGACACTGAGGATGGGAAGGAGCTAGGACAGGATAATTATATTCCTTAAAGGATTAAAGCATTCAGATCTTCCCTGTGCTCATGCAAATTAACTAAATACTTCTGTTTTCGTTTGTTTGGTCATGTTTGTCTTCATGAGAGCTGTGAGATTTTGGATAGTTTTGAAATGAGGCTCAGATGCTGAACTGCCAAAATAACATCCTGATTACCTAACAAAAATCATACTAGGCAGCTGCAATGTCTGCCAGCATGTTTCTCGTTTTCTCAAAAATAAGGAGTTTTACTGCTTCCAACACCACAGTCGAAGCCACTGCCTCACACATCGGGTTCCTCCCCTGGCTTGATCTGAGAACTTCGATTCCACAAATATGACATGCCCTGGGCTGACAAGAACAGCTTGAGTGAGCTGTTAAAAGCTCTGTGAGGCCAAGCGTGGCCCTCAGACACTGGAAGAGAAGGTCCTCTCAGGACAGCCCATTGCCCGTGGGAAGCGTGAAAGCCTTCATCTTCAGTGGCTTCCAACTACATCTCTTCGGTTACTGATTTGAATGAACTAAATATCATGAAGAAGAATATCACCTGATTCCAAGGGCTAAAAGAAATCTCACCTCTTGGGATCCACGATTTTGTAGAGTTTTCCATTGTGAGTCTGAGTCATACTTTTACTACTTGATAAAATGTAAACTTCACCTATTGAGAGAAACAACAGTAAGCTAATTCAGAGCATGACACTATTGCTTAGCAATTGCTACTTACCATCCTGTCTATCATTTATATCTCCATCCCCCACCCCCAGGAAGACCACTTGCCTAGAGGTTATGGCAGCATCTCACATCCAGAATGAACCCGATTCTAATCACTTCTTTCCATATCCTACTCTGACTCCTATGGCAACGGACGCATGACACAGCACTACCTTTTTTCCTCTTTGTTCTATGTTTACTCTCAGTGTTTACCCTCTAGCCATCCTTTTCTTTTGGTACTGGGAATTGAACTTAGGGCCTTGCACTTACTAGGCAGGTGCTGTGCAGCTGAGCTACACCCCTGGCCCAGCCATCCTTTCTGAAAGAGTTAGATCATGTACGCTAGATCAACTTCCTTTGTTCCAATACCCTCCAATGACTTCTTGTCTCTCAGAGCAAAATCAAGACCCAACAGTAGCCCATTTAGTCTCCTGCTGCTGCTCTGACCTCATCTAAAACAGTTTGCCCCTTGTTTACCCTGTTCTGGTCTCACTGGCTCCTTGTCCCTGAATATGTGAGGCCGATTCTATCTCTGGATAATGTCTGTCTCAGGCTCCTATAGTCTTGTGGGTCTTTTCAAGGTTTCTTCCTTTAAGATTGAGCTTAAATCTTAGTTTTTCTGAATGTGCTACTTAAAATTTCACCTGCTAGACTGGGACTGTAGTTCAGTGGTAGAACTGTTGCCCAGCCTGTATGAGGTCCTAGGTGCAGTCCTCCAGGACTACAAAAAATAATAAAATAAAATAAAATAAAATAAAATAAAACTGCGTCTTCTCCAATTCTTCCAAGTTATTCTTCACTACTAGATTGCTTCAAAGCACTGGTTAACATACAGACCATATATATATATATATATATATATATATATATATATATATATATAAATCGTTAGTGTCCTCCTCTTTTACAACATAAATTTCATAACAGCAGTTCAGATTTTTTGTCTCTTGATCTGCCCCTGCATCCCCAACACCTAGAACACCTAGAACAGAGCTTATCACCGAATAAGATACAGCGTTTGTCTTCCACACACACATTGTTGAAAGAATGCATTTTATCTTGATTCATTTCTGCCCAAGACTGAAAGTCTTGGTTAACCCAAGTTATTAATGCTAATTAGTAATTTGAGGTCAGATGAAATAGACATATTCATTTTAATGTTTTGCTTTTAAAAATAGGTTAGGATGCATTGCCATGAATATGGGAGGGATGGAAAAAGACAGGGACTCTATAAGTCCTCTCACCAAGCTATTTTCATTTAGGAAAGAATCAGCCTTGTCTATTACCAGTTCTTCCGTATAGGTCAGCATAATATAATAGAACACATGAACAGAAAATTAAAAACTATGATTGTATGTTTACAAGGTTTTAAAAATTATAACTGGTTCCCACTTATGAAATAGCCCTTCACTTAATGTACATTTCTCTATTCAATTTTTATTTGTGCACCAACCACACATAAATACTTTTGTATTCCTGAAAAGGATGTTGCAAGGTTCATACTAAAGACAGACTCCATAGAAAGAATAAAAATGAAGTTAGAAAGCAAAAGAATCTTTGTTTTGCCCCTAGTTTATTAGCTTATCTCTTTCAATCTTTACAATAAAGACATCTTGATTTTACTATTTAAAATGTAACACACATGTCTGATTTTTAGCACTTGGAAAGTTAAAGATTTTGTATGCTTTATGTTTTGGTTCTGTTCACAAAACAGAATACTATTACACATACAGACTTTTGGAATATTTTTTACAATGATAGGGATGCTAATATGATGGTGGATAAGTAGTCTTTCTAGCATGTCTGGGAAAACAAAAATGGTTCAATCACAATACGCACACATTCACCTTTCACTCTGTGACAATTTAATAATTTTTAAAATCAGAGATGGAAGATGAAATTTAAGTTACTTTACAGATTATGTTTCTGCTTCCTTTGGGAGGGTTAGAAGATCTAAAGGGAAAGCTAATTGTAAACATTTTCAGTGCTGGAACAAGATCGGATGGACTTCTTTCCATCTCTGTTCCTATAGCTCTGACTTACGTCTTGCACATTTCATAAATCTTGTCTGAGGCCCTTATTAATCTAAGTGAATGGAATTATTTCTAATGATTTCTTCATTTAATGTAAAAAGAAAAACAATGTGGACTTTTACAGAAAATACTCTAATTTATATAAGAAGCACGTACTGTTCTCTTTCTACGCCTTCTTTATCCACTTCTGAGCTAAGGGAATATAATAGCCATAGTTAAAAATCTATGTTAATCCTTATAATTTAGAGTAGAGAGTAAAAATTCTTGTTCGGTTGATTACATTTCAGTTTCAATTTCTTCTTGTTCCCTAAGGCTGCATACATTTTGATAAACATGCCAAAACATATGGTATCCATGGATTGTCTGTAAGATAATTCCTATTTTATTGAAAAGATTTATGACTCAAATTATTTTGTACAAATTTCATGCTGCAATGGACAAGAGATAGAGAGACAGAGGGAAAAAATAAATTTTAGATTTTGATAATTGTTCTATTCCAAGACATGTGGATAAGGGGAAAGATTCCCAGATAAAGGATTAATACATTACTTTTTTTTTTTTGTATTTAGGACACAGTGTACAGAGTGTACAGGTTCTCACTATGTAGATCAGACTCATAGTGAACTGCCTATTTACAGCCTCCCAAATGCTGGGATTACAGGCATGTGCCACCACGCCCGTCTCAATCACCATGTCAGCGTGCCCCAGGGGTGGGGCTGGCACAACAGGCCCGGTGATTAAACTCCTGCCCTCTGCACCTGGTCTGCCTAAACAGGTGCTTTACTCTGCTGAGCTATTTGGTTGGCCCCTAAAATATTACTTTGATAGATAATCAGAAATATCATCAGGCATTTTGATAGTTTTTTTCTGGAAGTTTGCAAACCTTTTCCTTGCTCTTGTCTATTATTCTGCTTTACTACTTTTATTATTTCTAGAATGGAATTAAGATTCTAAGGCCCTCAGGAGAATATTCTGGGAAAAGATTATGTAACTGGACCACCTTTAATCTCTCTGGTAGGTCATCTTTGCTGGGTTACGTTCTCAACAAATGGGAGATGAGACTGTTGTTCTTCAGGGTGCAGTACACCTTTCTGAGCAAGGAAGTAAGAGTGGAACTTAGTGGAAGTCACAGAAGTAACTTATACTCTACCTAATTCATCTTCTCCAAATCCCAAGATGTGACCCGAAAAGTAGCCTCTACAGGACCCGCTAGTGCCAAGGCACAGTGGTTTTTCTTGCCATTGTTTGGTCACAGGACTTTGCTGAAGAGTTAAGAAATTCCTACAACAAAACATAGTGTCAAAAAAAAAATAACATAGTGTCAACCTACAATAAGAACTTTTGCTTGCGATCACAGTAAAATGTTTGAAATAAAATAACTGCCACAGACCTGACTTCTCAAAGGAAAAAACAATATAGCCCATCCTGAGTGTAAGTCCATGTGTGAAATTCTAATGGGCGAAGAGCATACTTAAAGATATTTTGTTCACGGGTGAACTAAAGTACCTGCGTATAAGGAAAGCCCCTTTCTTCATCCAGAGGATGATACAAATATTTAGGCTAAAATTTAATTTTCTAGTATTCCTATGTATAGATACAAACTCATTCTATTGCTCAAAGTCTTAAAAATCTGGTAAAATAAAAGAAATTACAGTCTCCCAAGATAGTTTTAAAAATATTTTTTATAACTCATGTAAAATATGTTTCCATTTATTAATTGTGATGGTAAATTGCTATTGAGGATGAAGGGAAGAGATTATATAATATGAAATGTCCATCTAAAGACTTGTATGTTTTTAAAAATTGCTTTATGAACTTGATCAAGTCTTTTGAAAGGCACTGCTTTGAAAATCCTTCATTGAACCTTTCATATATAGTATAACAAAAGGAAATAATATGTATGCATGTTCTAGGTCTGAGGCCCAATGGGGGATAGTCATTCTTGTGTTTTGTGGCACTGTACCAACTTATGCACGGATACGTCATTTGGTACATGACCCAATAGAGAGGAAGCCCTTGATGTTTGTCTCGGGATGTATGGGGTGTCAAGAAGCATACCCATTGCGGTCTCCAAATACGTAGCTTCCATACAGCCTTTCAGATTGGCATCCTCGGTAAACAAACCCACCAACCAACGGACCATTACTGAATGGCTTGAATTCCAAAAGCGATGGCTCACTTTCTGAAAAGAAGCAGAACATTAGATTAAATGAAACACATTTTCTTGAAACAAAAATAATGTAGGCCAAAGAACATATTTAGAGTAATTGTACTCTGAAATGTGAGTCGTGATGGATACTTCCTCTATACATCTACTGAAAAAAATGGGTCTTTGTTTAAATATGATAAAAACTTAAAGATCTCTGCATTCAGCTTAATGAAATGAAAGTGGGTTGCAAATACTTGCCATTGTTATAACTGACATGGTACACTAGGTTTTCAATAGAATTTGAATCTAGATATTTTGGTAATTTTAAAATCAAAATACTTTTAAAAACAATTTTCAATATTTCTTTTAGAAATGCTTCTGCTTATTATATTTAACAAACTGAACCAAACATGTATAACTTATACAAAATGTTTAAAAGTTCACACTTTAATGAAAGTGAAAGCATGGTGCCTAAAAGGCCTTTAAAATTGTATCTATTGTGCGTTTTAAAATGATCCCTTAGTCAAGTAATATCATCACTTGAAATATCCCTAATAGTTTTGTTTATAGAATTGTATGGTTAATAATCCACCCCAATAATTCCTTTTGAATTACAAGTATGTAGTCCTATTTCCCAATGTTTCCACATCAGCTAACACGTATTTGAGTGTATGCACACTCGCTGCAGTGGAAGAGCTCTAATGCCAGTTACAAATTAATCTGAAAACTACTTCATCATATTTAATGTCAAATAACTCACCACAACAAGCAGCACTTTACCAAAAACTTTTGTGGAAAGACAGTAATTTTAAAGCACTCTGCTCTTCCATCCATGCGATTATAGTAAGCAGATATAGAATAAAAACTAGAAAAGATTAGAGAACTTTTAAATACTCAGCGCTCCGTGCAGCAGCACAGCTGAATGATTAAGGTCATGTGCTTTTGCATCAGGGAGCTCAAATCCATCTCTTACCACTTTGTGGTGTTTTATTATTAACCTTTCTGTGCCTAGTTTCTTCTTCTGTACAATGTGGCCAGTGATAGTGCTTACACGGGCGCATTCTATGAATGAGATGAGTAACGTTTGTGAAGTGTTTTCTACAAGGGCTGGCATGTGGTAAGCGCTGTGGATGGATGTGATGTGCATGAGAATTCATACACGCAGGGTTATTAATACTGCAGATCATTTTAGCTGAATCTCAGCTAATGTGATTATAGAATTCGGTTTAATCTACATATGCAGCCAGAAGTCCACAAATCTAGTGCCTCCTTTGAATTTTTTTTTTAAAACCACATTATACTTTGGTTTGGCCTTTATAAGACACACACACACACACGCACACAAACCCCTGAAAAAAAAATAACAGAATACCACATGAACTAACACAGCTGGTTAATTCCTGGTGCTAAATAAATATCTGTATTGAATGAGTAAATAGGAGAAGCAATCAATTTAATAATCTTAATCTACTATGTTCCCTCAATCCTAATAATGTTTAATATATTGCTTCCTTCAAAAGGAATATACTAAAATATTAAAAATACCAAATGTTCTTGCACTTTATTACCCAGTTTTATATTTTGTGTTCTCTCTAAATATTTTAGTAATCATGTTATTAAAAATCATGTTTAAACATCCCATTCCCATACCTTGTTTTCATAAATCAATTACTTAATTTGTCTAAAATAAACACTTAAAAAAACTTACTTTCTTACATAAAATGCTTATACCTTGCTTAATTGCTGACGCTAGCATGTGGGGTATTGAGAAATTTCTCACCTTTAATATTTAGTGCTGTTTATAAAATGTTTGGACAAGTTCTCCCTTATTAAATTAAATAAACAGAAGTTATTCATCTTGATTCTTAGATGAGAATCACACAAGCAACTTTTGAAGCAATTAAGTTATTTGGATCCATTGAGAACCCCGGGATCCACAGGACATGGAATTATCCCAGTAGAATTTGGAGGGCCTGCAAGAGCCCCAAACTTCAAGGGAGCAGATTACTCTCTGGCCACTGTTAGGCCCGTGTTTTTATGTTTTCTCAGGTGCTAATTTTGCAGAAATCCTTTCTCCTTCAATTAAGATGCTGAAACTAAACTCAAACTAATGCAAAATCAACAAATTACACTTGACTTACCATAATCTTTTCCCTTTATTATCTGTAGGATTCTGGCTGATCTGTTTTTTCCATTGGAATCTGAACAAAGTATTGTTAAATTGATATTTATATCAGTGGGATGTCGATCCACAGCGCATCTGCATAACAAAAGAGGTGGAAACCCTTTAATTCATTTTTTTTTTTAATTTCCTTTTTTTTCTTTTGGAGGAATGAGGGGATTGCACTCAGGCCCTTGTGCTTGCTAGGCAAGCACTTATTCTACTGAGCCATCTCCCCGGCCCCTTTATGCTTTAATTCCTATTGGGGTATCTTTCAAACTCAGCCTGGGGATTCCTGACCTAGAACAAAATGCCTTGTGGGCTAGCAGAGGATCCTATGGACAACTCAGTTTTGATTTGCTAGAAGTTACTGAAAGAATCATTTTGATATATTTGTTCATTCTGTTAAAGCTTAATTACCTCTGGAATACATTTCTAAGTTTCTTTGAGTAGCTCCTTTTATTATGAATGTGCACATGGTCTCAAAACAATTGTTGGCCTGTTGTTAAGGAGTATTTCATGTACAGTATTTGAAGCTGGGCATGGTGGCGCACACCTGTAGTCTGATACTGGGGAAGGTGAGGCAAAAAGGTCATGACTGAATTCAAGGTCATCTTGGGCTACACAGCAAGATCTTGTCTCAAACACAAACAAAGCAAAAATTTTGGTAAGGTATAATGAATACTAATTAATGTCATCTTCAACTCACAACTACAATGTGACATTATAGGATTAGTCCTGTATTTCCTAGATAGATCACTACATTTTAACGCTCAGGATATTCTAATAAAGGAAAAAATATGTTCCAATTCATGGAATAAAATTAACTGCTGCCAGTCCCTGGAGGCATTTTACATCAGTAGTCTTCATGTTCTTCACCCTTCATCTGGGAGTGCTGGAATATCTCTGATTTAAGCCTCTGGCTTCACTAGGACAGGAATTGCTTGAATGTTTAAATCAGTAAAGTTCTGGGGTTAGGGGAAGAATAAAGTTTAATAACATAATTTTTGAAGTTTTCAAAAATGTGGAAAACAGGACCTCATTGTCTTTAGCATTAATCTTGACACTGTTGACATTTGGGGCCAGTTCACCTTTATTTGGAGAAGCTGTCCTGAAAATTATGGGATGCTTGGAATCATCTCTGGCTGACCACTGTGGCTCACTCTACCCCCCATCGCCAGTTGTAAAAAATAAAAAATGGATCCAGACACTGCCAAACATTCCCTAGAGACAGAATCATTCCCCTGAGAATCATTGTTTTAAGTCAACAGAAATCATTAATCACATACGAACTGAAATCATTGGATCTATTAAAAAATTTAAAAAACCTTGAATGTGGGTACTAGGTATGAAGACACATAAGAGTCAGTAGTAATTATTAAAAAGCAAAACAACGCAGCTGTTGTCTCAAATGATTCCATTGGTAGGGAAGCTGCCGCTGGCCTGCTGAGGGTGGGTGATCCGGCTGGGTGGCAACAGTCCCTTTATTGTCCTCTGTAACTCAGTGACTCACAGAATACAATGCCTGGCAGGGATCAGGACAAAGACATATTGTGATTTAAGGTGGAACTAAATTCACAGGGGGTAAGAAAATTTTCCTGCATCGATTCTCTTTTGAAGATGGAGAAACTATGGGGAAAAGAGGCTTGCCTTGTTTCTAACCAGAAGTGGCAAATCTAGATGGAAAGGCCAACTAGCTCCCCCAGATGTAGAATGGCAAGAGGCTGAGAGTTAGCTCTGGCTGGACACCAGGTCCACTATCTAACCCTCCTAACCTTCAGATGTTATATAAAAAAGGGGTTAGTGAAACTAAGCAGGATGGGAATACGATGGGGGCTATGTATCACTGTCCATTTGTCCAAACCTATAGAATGAATGTACAGAACAATGTGGAGTCTAGCTGATTGTTATGCAGGATTTGTGCATCAATTGTAATAAGCATACCATTCCATGGGGAAAGATAATAATACTTGTGCAGGGTTAGGGGTTACTATCCTAGAAGCATTTGTATCTTCTGTCTAATTTTGCTGCTCCAACTTCCAACAGCTTTAAAAATAGTGTATTTAAAGAGAGGTATGAGGTGTGGGTAGGGAATGGATGTCATCTACCTCCAAATACTGCTGAAAGTCTAAAGCGGAGACTGTCCAGGGATAGCTATTCAACACCCTGCAGCAAGGTGCTTACAAACAGTTTCATTTTAGCCAAATATTATTTTAGTTTCTTTTCTGTTTTATTAAATCTTTTTTTTTCTCTCTCTCTCTCAAAATCCACCTGGAGGGAGGAAGAATATAAACGCTGACTTTTCCTTCGGCCTTCTGCTGCCGGGGGCTGTAGGGCTCCAGGGCACTGGCAGCTCAGCTCACCACAGGTATGGTCTATAAAGCCTCTCATCCTGTAGATCTGCACCACAGCTCACAACCCCCAGGCAGGTTGCAAGAAAGCTCCCATGGGACCATGGTGACTCAGGCTGCTCTACTTCAAAGTGCTGCTCCATGGTGGCATCTGTGAGTTGTGAGCTATAGGAATGGAATGTGACAGTTTCCTCCACATCCGGAGCCCACCTCAAGTATTCCCCGTCGAACAGATTTTAAGATCGGCTGAGATGCCAAAAAGGAAATGAACTGTAGACTTGAGCTTTGATGGAGGGGAGATGATGGGCATGAGGGATTAGAAAAATAAAAAGTTGGAGAAATATTCACCTTGCACATAGTGAACACTCAATAAACATTAAATAGCAATAATAACTTAGCTAGTAAATGAATGATTGTGGCCAGATGCCACTTAATAGGTTATAATAGACCAAAGACCAGATTGGGCTTTCATCATAGAATTTCTGTATTATACTTCATAGTATTTTTAAGTGTACTTAAATTTCACATGCTACATGCTTCTTAGTTTTCCTTTTTATTGGTTCACTACTAGTATACAGTACCAAACAGGTAATATAAATGATTTTATCTATGTAATTATCTTTCAAGTAAAAGATGTTGCTATTTAGCTCAGCTCCCTGAAAATCAACACTACACCTGATCTGATTTTGAGTGAGGCTTTGAAAGGAAGAACTCCCAGGTGTCACAGACTTCTGTTGTGCTTTACGTGTAGATTGTTGTTTAATCATTACAACACCCTTACATTTGCAAGCACTATGATTGAATGTGTCCTGCAAAGTTCTGTGTTGTAAACTTAATCCCCAGGGCAACCAGCAGCACCAGGGGGTGGGACCTTAGGAGGCGAGTGGGTCATGACAGCTCTGCCCTGAGGAACGGATTCACACTACCAGTGCAGGGCTGAGTTCCTGATAAAACAGCCATTTTTCCACCTCTCTCTCCACCATGGGCTATGCACAGCAAGGAGGCCCTTACAAGTTGCTGGCGCCATGCCTTTGGACAGCCCTTGGAACCTGAACCAAATAAATTCCTAGCGTGTATAAATCACCTACTCAGTGGTATTCTTTCATAGTGGCATAAGACAGATTGAGACAACAGGGAATATAAAATTTTGAAGTGTTTAAATAAACTAAAAGCCACATTATATCCTCATATCATGAATCTCAGTCATAATGCTGGTTCCATAAAGTTTAATCGTAAGCGCCCCCAAAATTTTGAAGTTAATTTTTCTCTATGAGTTTCTTCTTTGATCTTCTTTTTCAATCTGCTTCTAACATGAACAGAACAAAGACAGCCAAATACTTGCCTAGATAAAAACCTGGTATGATGTTAGGGACCCAACCTGGGAAACCACCCTGGGCTGCTCTGTGACTTGCCACCATCTTTCTTTTCCTACTTCCCAACCCCAGGCCTTCATTAGTAGGCAAGAGAGGAGCCTGCGTTCTCACCTGCCTGGGTCGTGGAGCCCATAGGCAAACACTTCTGGAGGCTGGTTGGTGCTGTTGAAGTGTGGATTGCTCTGTGGGATGGAGTAAGGGACAGTACACATGTCTGTGTCCACGTCCAGCCGTAGTACTGAGCCTGTGAAATCACTGCGAAAATGGGGAAGGGGTAAGTGTTTCCTGCTCAGGTTATACCTTCACCTAGACTATGTGACAGGGTTGCTGCATGTATAAAAGCCACGTCCCCTTGTGTGAGACAAAATCATTCACATTCCAGGTCCCACATGGTCAGAAATGAAACCGGTACATTCTGGTTCTGTGTGAGGCGCTGAACTAGATGCAGCCTGAAGGTGGCCAAGTCCTGGAGCATCAGTAGCACGCTGTTCTTCTGCATCTGTCCCCTTTAATTTTGGCCCATCAATGTAATTTACGTCTCCCAGGATGCAGAGTGGCAGGAAGTGACACATGTGCAGGGATGTGCACTTCTCAATGCCAAGTACAGTAGGGGAAGCCCCTGCAGCACAGAACTGCACAGCAGTAACTCATTTCATGACAAAAGGAAACATTACATAGGCAAAATATGGAATCCCTCTGTGTATGTTGACAACAGAAGTTAACTAGGTGTGCAAGCAATGTTCTTCAGAGGTGGTTCTTAACTCACTGGTTCAGACCCTTTCTCCTGACAGTATAAATATTTTAGCATCCAGAGGTACTGTGGGCCAGTTTTTACCTTAACCCATCCATTTCTTCCATATCATCCAGTGTGATCATCCCATCCCCGAGAATGATATACAAAAAGCCGTCAGGACCAAAGAACAGTTGTCCCCCCAGGTGCTTTCTGTGGAGCTCTGCAACTTCAAGAAACACTCTGGCTGTTCTCAAATCAACTTGATGGGGATTTTTCCTGCATCATGGGGAGGAAAAAATACCAATATTGCTAAAGACGTAAGGTGAACCCACCAGAAAGAAAATAGTACACAAATAAGAAAGCAAGCATTTGGCACACGAAAACAAACTTGCAAAGGGCACATAGAAGCTATCAAAACATTATAAGAATTTCTAAACTTTAGAAATAGTGTTTAAATTGAAAAATAATTGAGGAAAAATACTTAATTCCCACAATTTCCCCAAGATAGCCATGCAGGGTTTTAGGTAATGTAGAGATTTTATTTGAATCACTGCCACTATATGGCTACTTATTTGTAATTTCTAAATCAAAACGTTATGATGTGATGAAGGAAAAAATAAGATCACAGAATTTGTACGTTTTGAGGCATTTTAGTGATACCTGGATACTGTGTATTCCACAACCCTAAGAATGTGGTCATGAGGCCCCATGGCCCACCGCTCTTGGTTGGTGGTGTAAGACACATAGAGCTTTCCATTTTTCTTGTAATTGGGATGGAATGCAAGGCTTAGCAGTCCTCTTTCATCTCCTCCCTGCAGTCAAATGAAAAACACAAAGAATTGCAAAGTTAATTATGTTCTTTATTATGTTTCAACTGGAACCCCAAAAGAGTTTCTTTCTTTCCTCTAGATAATCTTTGCCCAACTGCTCTTCTTTTCTCCTTGTCTGCTGCACAAAAAAGGATTATAAAACATTTTACTTTGTGGAACACTTAAAGGGTTAGAACAAGACAATTGTCTTGGGTGGTTATCTATGTACAAGAGTCTTATACCACTTTTGTCAAGTGATTTGTGTATGTAATCTTGGGAAGCTAGGAAGACAAGTTTAAATGCTGCGAAGAATTCTTTCCTGGGTTACTAGGTTGCTTGTAGTTCATGGAAGACAAATAAAAAGGTTATAATCAACAGCCACTTCTAATCCAAGTCCTCAAAACCTAAAACACAGTGTGGGCTGCCAACTCCCACTGTCTTGGCAATATGTTTAGAAAACAGTTAAATTGCTTGTGTAATATGTAAACCTTTGTTTCACCCAGAGGCATCTACATCAGTTGTTACAACGATGGTGGTCTCTTCATCATAGCTAGGTCACAGGCAGCCTTGGCCTGTCTATATAGAACGAGGTATTTTTACATGCATCCCTTCCCTGGATAAAGGACGAAAAGTGGGAAGAGAGCGAAAGGCCAGGGCTGGGGTAGATGTGGGAGAAATACTAGAGAAGAAAGCGGACACTAGGAAATAAAAGAAAAATCCCAAACAACTTTCTTTTGTTATTACATGAATGTCAAGGATTGTATACATTAGGCATGCCAAATGCTGTAACAATGAAAACATCATCATGTTCTTAAATAGAAAGGCATTTTATCTTTTCTGCTAGTTCAGCTTGTTGAAATTCAATATGGCCTTAGCATTTGTTTTATCCCACTAGTAGTCTAGGAATTTCTATAATGAAATCAAAGCATCTAAAATTATCTAGGTTGGAGACTTAAATTTCATATTCTAGTAAGCCAGTGAACATTTTCTCAGCAGCCTGACGAATTACCCACAGTGGTGAAGAACGTGGCAGCAAAGCTGAGCGCTGCAAAAGCATAACTGTGCAGAATGCATCACCTACTGATTCAGTCAAATACCAGGCTTCTCTCATGCCACAAGCTGCCTGAGGTCCTTCAGAGCCACTACAGGAGGAAACAAAGTCCTGTAATCCCGCAGCTTCCTTTATAAAATCATTCTTGCGAGTGCAAACACTCTCACGTTCACCTCTCCTGGAAAGCACATGTTACTAGCAAAGCACAGAACGACTTGTAGCTTGTAGGCTGCAGAGATTTCAGAATTTAAAGTTTTAGGGCAGGCCAAATAGCTCAGTGGATTAAAGCTCCTACAAGCAGGCACAGGGCAGGGGTTCGGTCCTGGACCTGCCACCACCCTGGCTCCGGGCCTCCTTGAGTGCCCGGGCCCCGCCCCCGCCCCCGAGGCATGCTGAGACAAATTGAGACTGGGCATGGTGGTGCACGCCTGCAATTCCAGGGAGGCTGTAAAGAGGCAGATCCCTATGAATCTGATGATCTAGTAGTGAGACCCTGAACACCCTGTAGACGCTTCCCTAAAATAAATTTTAAAAAAATAAATTTTTCGGCATAAAATTCACCCAAAGTTTAAGAGAACTACAAATGACAAAATGACTGCAAATATCCAAGAATTACCAAATCATTCTTCATGCATCAAAAATTTTGACCCTTTTGCCGCCTTCATTTTAACTTAAATCATTAGCTAAGACAGTAATGACTATGATTAATGAGTGAGCTTCTTCTGTTTTTTTGGATTACCTTGTTTTGATGATTTCAATATTAGCTGGATATTGTTTTTCTTTTTATATCATTATTAAATAATGTCTCTTGGAGACTTCAGGAGCCGGGACCTGTAACTAAGGGTGGATTGTGGCGAATTCTTGGCACATCTAAATCTCCTTGACAGGCTGTCCAAGGAGTCCAGGGAGAGCTTTCGTTTGCAACCAGCCGCCCTTCCAAATGTATCGCTCTCTAACGCTGAGAGTGCAGGCTAAGTGCTGCGTGCCAGCTCACTAAGGTCTGTGCTCACTCTAGGAAGCTTTTGTAGGAAGTAGCTCTTTGTCGTTTTAATCAAGTCATCTGAAGAATGATTTGAATTAGAGAAAAATGTGGTCTAAAACAGTGCTGGTTGCTTTCTCAGAAATCAAGAATGTAGATTAACACATTGAAAGAAAACACATGAAAAAACTTTAAATCTATAAAATAGTAGACCGGGCCAGGGAGATGGCTCAGTAGAATAAGCGCTTGCCTGGCAAGTGCAAGGGCCTGAGTTCA
>NDGN011523562.1:413-21355 GCA_002564285.1 Tympanoctomys barrerae | reverse complement strand
GGGGATCAAACTCAGATCCTTGTGCTTGCTGGGGAAGTGCTTATTCTACTGAGCTATCTCCCCGGCCCCAACCCCCCTCACTTTGAACATATGCACCCCATCATTCTTGACGCTTGCCAAGTGGTTCTGGAGTCCTCTTTTCTGAGTGGCTTTATAGGCTGTGATAAAAAACACAGTGAATGTTGCTGCCCAAGGCCATCCAGGCTCATGCAAACACGACTCTGCCCCTGCTGCCCGAGTCGCAGGACCTGGCACGGTGGCTCCCGGCTCTTCCCAGTTAAACGTCCACGAAACGTCAATGCCTGAGTCAGCGCAGGCTTAGCGGCAGCCACGGATGCAACTATCTGGGAACGAGGACTCCAGCACCGCCTCAGGAGGCGGCGAGAAAGAGGAAGCGAGCGTGCGTGAAGCAAGGGGGGACCTTCAAGGGGGATCACGGCAACGCACTTTTTACTGTAACATGTGTAAAAAAATTTAATGTCCGCCGTATCTTTTGGTCATACATGGTAGAGCCAGCCCTCTTCATTCTGGAAGGCCCTGTTCGTGGACTCAACACAGATGGCAAGTTTTCTCCACTGAGCGTGGCTGGCTCTTTCCTTGGCCCAGAGCTTATATAAGGTTACATTGTGGTGGGCACTATGAGTCCCCTAGGGTGTCTGGGAGGATGACCGAGGCTCTACGCAAATGTTGCCCCATTTTGTCCTTTAAGGGACTGGGCAGCCTCGGAGTTCCGTCGCCCTGGGGGTGGTGCTCCTGCGGCCCCTAGGCAGGGCGGATGTTCCAGGGTGGAAGACCCCACCTGGAGGAAATGAGGAACCACAAGGCTGCAGCTTTTTGACAGTTGTGATCTGGGCCCAGTGCTTTTAGGGGGCTTGGAGGGCTTACCGCCCCCTTAGTTCCCAGATGCCCCCAAAGGGCATTTAGTTGGCTGTTGATGTGTGGGGTGGGGGGCCAGGCGAGAGGCAGCATCTGGGGTGCCCAGCCCCCCTCAGCAACAACAAAGAGCTCGCATCAACCAGCTCTGGCGGGCCGAGCCCCCTCCGGGTGTGTGGCGCACAAGGCTTCCTGCCGCCCACTCGCAGAGGGGACCCCTCCCGGCGGCAGTTCCTTGCCATGCGGCCGCGGCCTCTTTGCTGGCCAGCGTGCAAACGCTAGAGATGCTCACACCTTCTCAAACTGGTTGCCAACATCTCAAAAACAAAGTCGAGCAAAATAAAGCACACGTGCGCCCCCCCCCCTCCGCCTCCGAAGGCCACAAAGTCGTCTTTGTGCAGGGTAGACCCGGGCAGACTGGCTGGGGTATTCCCAGACACAATTACAGCCTGGTATTATGCAGTAGGATGTTAACCACACATTCTAATAAAAAAAATAAATAATAATAAACATGGGCTGAGAGTACAGATCTTTCACGAGACGCCCCAATCATTTTTCTGCTTTGACCTCAGTTTTCTCTGGAGCTGCTCCAGGGAACCAAGGGTGGCACGGCAGCCTTCTTCTCGGGGGGACAAAGGGTCTTTCTTAGTCTTCAGGGCTGTCAAGTTTATCCAAATATTCTCAGCTTACTACTAGCCCCTTTCTGAATTGATATTTCCAATAAAAGGACACTTTGTATCTGAAAGCCACAAGGGGGCCCCGAGTGAGGATGCGAGATCCCGGAGCTGGCTGCACAGCCCTGGGCGCTTGGCCACTTCCTCGGATGGACAGAGGGAGCAGAGTGCCCAGCACAGGAGGCCAGGCGCTTGTAGGATGGAGAACGTCCGCCCTTCCGTCAGAGCGTCAGCCACGGCCCCACATCTAATTTTGGCAAGCCGGTCTCGAGCGCCAGCAGCTGCCTGGCGCATTAAGTCAGGATCAAGTTCAGCAGTGGCAGTGAGAGAATTCATTCCAGGCGGGCCGAGCTGTGCAAAGCCTGTGTTCTCGGGCTGTCGGAGCGCCGGACAGCAGGGCTCATTACAGCCCACGGCACAGGAAGGGCGATTTTCTACTAGTACCCCTTCCCTCCCAGCCCCACTGTGGGCCATTCTGTGTGCAAGCCACACGTGTGTGTTCATGTGGACTCGTGCATGTGCACGCATGCATGCACCCACACCTTTAGAGGGATCCCCATGGCCCCATGGAGGGCATTTCCTACCGCCGGCCTCCTCCAAACGGCTCTGATTAGCGCTAATGATAATCCTCATTAATCACCCTGGACTGCTGCGGCTGGGGTGGAGGCCGTGGCCCAGTGACAGGAGCCAGTTGGGCCATATTTATGACTTGTGTGTGTGGCAGCCACACCGGCCCTGACACCTCTGGCCTGCAGCTGACATCGGGGCTGACATCTGGCGCTGCCGGCTGCCCCGCACAGAGCCCAGGCTCCTCTCCTGTCTGACGCGGGGGATGCCCGCGGCTTAGGGCTCGTTTCACACAGCGCAGAGGTGGTGGGGGCTGCTGTGCAGACAGCTGCCCCGACCCAGGGAGGACAAATGCAGAAGCAGCCCTGGGGCCCCAGGAAGCCACTCCCCGCCTCCCGTCCCTCCCTGAGCCTCAGGGAGGGACAGCCCACACCCGGAAGGGGTGCCAGGCTCCCAGGGCCTCCAGGTGCCCACCAACAAGGAAGTCCTGTTTTTTCTGGGAGTCCCTGATGCTTTTCCTCCCTGTGCACCTCCCAAGAGGAACTTCAGGGACCTGGCACATGGAACGCCTTCCCTGGGCTGGGGGAGGAAAGAGGACCGGGCATCCAGCGGCAGTGGCAACAGGGGTCTGGAAAGAGCGAGGGGCTCCCCAAACTCTGCTTCCTCATGGAGCAATAAATGTGTCCCACTTGGGGCGCAGGGCCGAGCAGGCCTGGGTGCCAGGCACCTGCTCAGCTCAGGGGGCTCTAATAACTAAATGGGGCTGGGGTCCTGGCTCCCCACAGAGCAGGTCACTGAGAGGGGAAAAGGAATTGCCTTGCAGGGACTAACTTTTTGGCTGCCCAGCCTGGCTTAATTTTTTTCCATGCAGCGGGCTCTGGGCCACTGGACCACTTCCAGGAGGAGGTGTGGGGGCTGGAGGCCTGGATGTGGATGGCTCTGGGTAAGGCACTGTCACCAGCTCCTCCAGAAGCACGTGGGTTGGAGGGGCTCACTGAGTGCACCTTGGGGTGCTTTGAAGGTGCACCTCCTCCCAGGCACTGCCAGGTCAAGGAGAGGCTACAGGGAGGCTTCAGGGCCAGGAGACTCCCCACCCAGGACGTCACCTGCAGCACAGACCTGCTGCCCCTGCCCCACGGGGACCACAGGCCCTGCGTTCTCTAGGGCATGGTGTTGTCCACTGCCCCAGAGCCAGGCTGGGCAGCAGCCGGGCTGGCCCAACCCCTGCCCCTTTCTGGAAACAGGGTGGAGGCCGGAGAATCGACGTGCGCGCAGCCTCCAGGGAAGCTTTCTGCAGCCCGTTGGCCAGTTCTCACGCCTGGGCCATCCATGGAAAAGTCATCCTAAGATCCCGGCGACCCAAGCAAAGGCCATCTGGGGCACTCCAGTCCCCACCCAGAGGCATCAGCCACACTGTTTCTCCTGCAGGGACTCGGTCGGCCTGCTGTTTGGTGCTGGGTTCTCCTTTTTCTCCTCGATACGCTTTCTGCTCCCATTTCTTTTCCTTCCTTCTCCTCCCTCGAAGGAGTTCGGCCCTCGCATCTCAGCTTCCTGCGTCTCTTCTCATAGACAGGTGGAGATCATTACAGGGGAAGCAGGGCGCTGAGTGGGCAGCTGCATGGCTGTCCATCCAGGCCGGACTCTGGGCTGCACAGGGCTTGTCTGGCAGGCCGCCTTGCTGGAGAGTGGCAGGAACTTACTGTGAATTTGATCCTTGATATGAAATCGAGCCTGGATGTGCTTCTCGGAAATGGAGACATCTCTGCGTGGCTCTGGGGGCCTGAGGAGGAGAGGGTCCCTGCTGGAGGGGGCGGCTGTGCGGGCTGGCCAGAGGCCTTCGGGTCCCAGATTCCTCTGCCCTGAGCAGCATTCCGGGGACTGGCAGCCTGGCGACTCCTCCATGGGCGGGAGGGCTTCCCCAGAGCTGGCTGCTGCTCGTGGAATGTTTAATTAAGGATGACGCAGCATGCCCACTTCCCGTGGAGCATCGCTGTGCTGAACCAGCTGTCACAGGAATACTGCAGGGCACCTACAGCCATCAGGGGGCACCACCCCACGGGACTGGGGCTCAATCAGCAGACCACAGCCCTGCAGCCCAGTCTGGGGCTGAAGGCCTCCAGGGCCTCGCCTGGCCTCTGACCCAGCTGCGGGGCCAATGGCCCACGGTGGAGTCACTTTGACCCACCAGAAAGCAACCTGCCCTGACAAGGGGCACGCGGCAGCCCCCGGGGTCCAGGGTCCTCCAGCTGATCGAGAGATTGCGAGCTGCGCTGTCCTTCAATGCTAAGTCAAAGCAGAGCTGGAGGGGGGCTTGGGTCCGTGCCAACTCCGGGACTCCAGGCTTTGAGGGTCCTTCGACGATGTCCTCAGAAGGGTGTCGGGAGCGGCAAGTAGACTGGCTGTTCTGCATGTGTAGGCCGGTCGCGGGGCCGTCAGCCCAGCAAAGCTCTCTCTGCAGTGTGTGCTTGCAGAGTCCGGTGATGAGCCCCGTGGCGGCTGGCAGGAAGGAGCAGCCTATACGGGCAACTGAGGCTCGCCAGGCCCACGCAAGCCCAGGCAACGCCGCTTCCTCCGGCCTGTCTGCCAGTGTCTGGAGCAACCCCAATTTGTGCCGCCCGCCTGAGTGCCCACCGTGTGCCTGCCTGCGGGCTGCTCTCGCTTCTCCTGCCCGCCTCTGCCTGCCTTCCGAGGAGCTCCTGACCTCCCCTTCTGATTGCTCTGCACTCCACGGCCTGCCAGTCCACAGCGCATCCTCCTCTTTAGCTGCCATGTGGCCTGGTCCCAGACTGTGCAGGAAGTCTGGTCTCAGCCCCGACAAGGCTGGCCGGGCATTTGCTGGACGTGCTGAACCCAGAGCGGACACGGGGACAGAAGCTGTGGCTGAGGGCCACCCATCTAGGGAGGACTCCAGCAGGCCGGACAGCCTGCCGCACAGTGCACGTGGCCTGGCTGCTGTGGCTACAGCTGCAGGCCCTTGTTTCCTTCCTGGCCCATTTGCTGGGGCTCCTTCCAACCGCCCTGGGCTCAGTCTTTCCTGCACCCCCCGTTTGGTGGGGCTTTGCTTGGGGTTGCCCCCAAAGGAGCGTAAAGGTCTTAGCTTGGTGGCTGTCTGTCTGTCCCTTCCTTTGCACTACCTGTGGCTGGGGGTGCTCGGCACGGGGAGGGGGAACCTCCCCAAGATGTCTACAGCTCCTTGGAGCTAAAAGGCTAGGCAGGGACGCTGCCTCCCCAGCTCGTCCTCACCTCAGGCCGGCTCTCCGCTGCTCAGCAGGGTACCGACCCAGACCCTGCAGCAACTCCTAAGCCTGTGTCTCTGCCGGTCACCCACAGGTGGCCCTGCTGGGGATGAGTTGGCTGGGACCAGCTCCCCAACCCCACCTGCCGCTGCCATGGCCGAGGCTCCATTTCTGCATCCCCAGACAGGGTCTGCCTTGGAAGATGAGGTCCAGGACAGGACAGCTTACCTGGCTCCTGGGGTCACCTGCAGGTGCCACAGAGACAGCCCAAGGTCAGTCAGTCTGGGCCCTGGTGGCTTTGCTAAGCATAGCACTGTCCTGCTGGGATCTTCCCGGAGACTAGGACGGACATCAAAACAGGGCCTGGTGCACAGCCGGCCTGCTCTCCTCCGTGAGTTGGCGGGGGCGGGGGGTGTCGCTCAAGGATAAGGATGGCCGTGTGGCCACGTAGCTGCGGGGCTCTGGGTGCGCACACCAGAGTCCGCTGTCATCCTTGTCAGCCGGCCCTGTGCCTATGGCCAGCACACTGGTCCCCAGCCACGGGTGCTGTCCCTGTCCTCAGTTTCAGGATCCGTGGTCATCACAGAGCACAGAGAGCTCCTCCCTGCAGAGCTGATCTTGCCTCTGAGAACAAAGAGCAGCCCGGGCTGTGGAGGAGCCAGCGTCCAGCGAGCCCAGGCTCTGGGAGACTGCGAGGGCCTCCACCACAGTTGGGCTGTGAGGCCCCGAGTCCCTGATCAGTGACACACGAGCTATGCCATATGGTCATCATTAAAGTGTCGTCGTGTCCGAGATGACAGATAAAAGAAGTGTTTGATTCACTTCCCAGAGCTTTCAGCTCTGTAACAATCAGGGACAAGGACTGTGACCTGCTAATAGGATGCGTGGAGCCAATCATGCCTGCTGGCTGCTGCTCCCGGGCCACCAAGCCTGCCGGAGTACTCTGGGGGCACGTGTGGGTCTTGAGCTACACAGAGCCAGGTGTGGAATGCACACACATGTCGTCCTGAGAGGACGCCATGCCAGACACATTGGAAGCCCTTGTCCGATGCCAGCATCTAATCATGGCCTGGGATGCAGGCGCTGCCTGACAGGCTGGCTCTGTGACCCCAAGTGCCACTGCCGCTGCCGGAGGAGCCTGTGTTCCCTCCAGCCGCGCCATCAGCCCAGTTTTATTTTTCCTCTTTTCCTAGGGGAGAGAAGTGAAGGTTGCCAACAATTTTCTAAAGACCCTTTAAGAGAAGGCCTGGAGAACAGAGCTGTGAATGCGGATAGGGATAAACAACGGTGACAGGTGGAGGGGACGTGAAATCTGAACTCCAAAGTAGCTGCAAAGAGAGATCTGTTGCAGATGGTGTGGGAAGGCTGCCCCTCCGGAGGCTGCAGTGGTGTCGCTGGGCAGGGCCTCTTCCTGGACCCTCACTGTGGCCCTGGGCTGGAGGACACCTGAAGAGTCTGGGTGGCGGTCAGGGGCAACTATTTTGTGAGCTGATACCAGGACGGGGCAGGGGGAAGGGGTGGCAAGTCCAGGCTGGTGTAAGTTTCACTGGTGCCTCTGATTTTCTGTGTTCAGGAAACCAGCCTGCATCTAAAGGCCATGGAAATGTCCATGCCCTTGAAGACTGCAGTTGGCAGCAGGAGCAGATGCGTGTGGACCTGAGAGGGCACCGGCCCCTACCCATGTCTCACGGAGAGCTGGGAAGAGTTCTAGGGCCCACAGGATGGCCTGAGGTCAGCCTGAGCTCCCACTCGCTCACCACAGAGCAGCCACACTGTGGCCGTGTGGAGACAAGGGCAGGAGGACACCATGCGCTGTCTCCTAGGACCCTGGGGTCACCTTGCAGGAGTCCATCTGGTGGCCACTCAGGAGAGCAGCCCCCGCTGCAGGATGGAGCAGGACTTTCAGGAGGGGTTGGGACAGGAGGAAGGTGATCCGGACAAGGCGCAGATCCCTGGGCTTGGGGGGAATCCGTGGGAAAGGGATGCACAACCTCATTCTGGCTGAGCCCAAGTTATGCCTGGCATTACAGCAAGGCGAGCTGTACTGCAGGGCTGCAAGCCCCTTTCTCTGGCCGTCAGGTCTCCCACCCTCCACTGCCTGGCTGCCACCCAGCACCCTGGTGCCCTAGTCCGGCACCCCCAAGGCGAAAGTCTTAAGTCGGAGAAAGCCCCTTCCAGCCCCCTGGCGAGTCGGCTCAGGCAAGGAGGCAGATGGCGTTTCATGGAGACTGTGTGCAGGGCTGAGGGACAAACTGCCCCCCAGGCCAGGAAATAGCCCGGCACACTGTGCATCCTGCCCTGTGTTTCCTGTCCACATCCCCCTGGCTCTAGGTCGGCACCGTACGTGGGGTAGGCCCTGGTCCTTGGTGCCTCCCGGGCACTCGGCAGGATCACCCCCAGGACCTTTGCCCAGTGTAGCGCGTGGCAGGGGTTGGGCGCTGTCCCGGCAGAGCTCCTGCTCACTGCAGCCACGTGAGCCCCTGTCACTTTCTGCTGGGGGAGGCCATGCTGGGCCCAGCAGGGTGTTGAGCAGGGTCCCCCAGCTCCGCCCAGCAGAGGCCAGTAGCACCCCCTTGATGACAACCACAACTGTCTCCAGATGTTCCCTTGTCATGAAAACGCACGCCCTCCAAGCACCAGACCCTCTGGAGGCAGAAACTGCGCTTACTGTCACGGCCACTGCTGTGAGGTGCAGGAGCAGCAGGGAGAGGCGCAGTCCCTGGCTGGAGTGTGGCCAGCCACCCACATGGCTCCCGACGGCACTGTCCAGGGCCCCATGGGGACAGCAGGTCCAGGGAAGGGGAGGAGGCAGGGCCGGACGCCCAGGGGTCTGGGTCAGTTGAGGGTGGCCTGGCTCTTACCAGGCAGGGCTGACGGATCCCAGGGTCCCTCCTCAGGGTCGCTACGGCTCTATAGCTGAGCAAGCTTACAGGGAGTGCGTGTGCACCAGATCCACAAAGCTGAAAGCAGAGGCGCTCATTGTTGGGGCTTCTGTCTCCCCAACCCAGAATATGGTGGAGCCTTGGTGGTGCCTCTCACCTTGCTTATCTGTAAAATGGGGTCATGGACTCACTCACCAACCCCCAGCAGCGCTCCGTGGCTGCCCGGAGACACTCCCACGCACAGCTAGACCCGGGGGATGCTGGAGGCCGGCTTGCAGCTGCTGTTTGTGCTTTAAACACTCCTCCCTCAGGCTGGGGAAGCCCAGGCTGAGGGGACCCTTCTCATGCTCTCCCCCAGCTGGAGAGGAGGCTTGCAACTCTCCCGCCCCTCCTGTCTCCTGGGAGAGGGACGTGGGTGCGAATGGCTGGGCCTCCCGGCTGATCAGACGGCAGCTGATGTGAGGAAGCAGACGGCGACTCCTCCGCCCAGGGCTGCTCTGTCAGCTTCTGGCTGTGAGCGGGGGCTCCACACAGAGGGCTGGGGCGCTGGAACAATGCCACCCGCACCAGACGCGGGGGGCGGGGTGCCCACTCAGCGCAGTGACCCTTTGCCCGCCGCCGACTGATGTGGGGCAGGATGGTATTTGCTCAAGATTAAGGAGGTTCTGCGAGTGCTGTCATGGGAATCCTGGGAAAAGCAAACGGCTCTATTTCCAGAGCCTGGCTGTGCTCACACTAGGGTCCGGAGGAGACTGTCTCCTGCCCTGAGCCAGCCGCTCAGCCGCCGCCCCAGGGGCCCATGCCTGGGGGGTCTCCTGTCAGGGTGTTGGGGGAGAGGAAGGAGGAGGACTTCACAGGGGCTGACAGGGGGCAGGGAGGCCAGGAGAGCACGCCATAGGCTGTTGGATGAACCTCTCCAGACTCTGCCGCCTCAGCTGTGTGACCCTGGAGTGCAGAGGTCCGGAGCTGGGGTCTGAGGGTCACAGTAGCACACAGGTGCCACCCCCTCATGCTCTGCCACAGGGACACCACCAGCCCAGAACCCCTGCATCCCTGTGAGCGTGAACTGCCATCGAGAAGCCGTGACCCCTCTCCCCGTGGCGGTTCCAGCTGCTTGCTCACCTTGCCACGTGGGGTTGGAGTCTGTGGGCTACACAGGGACTGGGGACCGCCTGCTCATGGTGCTGGCCCTCAGAAGGCTCCACCAGACTCCGTGCCCATCCCCTAGCCAGGCCAGGGGACAGGATGTCGAGGTCCAGCTGTTCACAGCCTGGACGAGGAAGTAGACAATGGCCTGCCCAGATGCAGCTGCCAAGCCTGGCACTTGAGGCCACACCCACTGGGGGCCCTGCCCGCCTTGGTCCCAGGATGGCCCAAGCAGTCCTGTACTCTCCCAGGACTAGCCACAAAGCCCACATTTGGCCCCAGACCCATGGCCTCTGGCCTCCTCTGTCCAGCAGGACCTTCTGGGAGTAGTCAGGAAGGCCACGCACATTCTTGCTGTATTTACCAGTCAAATTTAAAGGAGGAATGGGCTGGAGAGACAGCTCAGCAGTGTACTTGCCTGCCTGGCACGTGCAAGGTCCTGAGTTCGATGCCTGGTACAAAACAACAACAACAACAAAAACAAAAGTGGGGGAAGGAAATGGTTCCTCATGTGGGGTGCACCTGGGCCGCTCCTGACCACCCGTGGCTCTGCCCTGGGGTCAGTGGCTCTGGCCTCAAGGCCCTGTGCTGTCCCCTCTCCACCTGTGGTTGCTGCCTATGACCAGAGGCCAAAAGCCCCAGGAACCAGTGGAGAACCAGGTGCCCACTACCCGCAGCAGCTGACCCCGGCCAGTCCCCCAGAGAGCATGCAAGTTGGGACCCCTCAGTGTTGAGCTCTTAAAGGAAATTTCTAGCCTTAGATACAGGGGCCAGGGCCTGACAAGAAATGCCTCCTTCCTGCAGATGCTGCGGGAAGCCTGCCAGGAGCCGGCCTGCTTTGGTGTCCTCTCTGCTCGGCCTGAGGGGCTGAGCACGTGGGTGAGTGTGGCCTGCACCTGCCTGGATGCCCCCAGCCCCACCAGCCTAGCTGGGCCAGCTAGTTCTCCTGGCCACGCTCTTGAGCACAGCGGCACAAGGAAGCCAGTGGCAGGAGGGGGCGTGGCCCTCGGAAGGCCCCCATTGTCCAGCCCAGCCCTGAAGGCCGGGCCCCGCCTCTGCTTGTCCTGGTGCTCCCCCCTGCAGGCTGTGAACAGTGCCCAGGCTGAGGCTCTTAGCTAGGTGTTCCTGGTGGCCTCAGGGACGTGCTGAGGGTGCTGGCCCTCTGGGCGGCCTGAGGGCGCGGGGAGTCTGGGCCCAGGGCCAGGCCCCTGCTTTCCCTGCTCCCTGCCCCATCTTGGGGAGCTGTCGCTCTGCGCAAGCCCAGTTATCCTTGCGCACCTGGGGCGCTGCCTGGAAACAGCCTCAGTCCGGCTGGAGGCTGAGTGGCCAGGGCAGCCCCAGGTCCCTGCATCCCACTCAGTGGCACCCTTAGAGCCAGGCCCAGCTCCTCCCTCACCTTGGAAACCCTGGCACATGCACGTGACACAGAGCCATCCTGGGGACCCGATGGCCGTGCCCCACACCGCGCTGCTTATTGTCATCAGCCTGGGTTCCAAGCCTGGGGTGGGGGCCGCCTGAGGTCTGTGTTCAGCGGCGGCCAATGGCAGGCACTTTTCCCGTTTAGTATAATTTTGTGCCGGGTGGATGTTTTTAGGCCCGTGCGCACTGACGGTGGAGGCTAATACTGCGCATGAGGAGATTCCAGCGCAAGCATTCGGGAGCAAGCTGTGCCCAGCTCTCATCAGATGGTCAGGCCCGCAGGCCTATTAGAAGCAGCAGGAGACCTGGAGGCTTAATCACAGAGGCCGGCCGCGCAGGGAGAAGAAAGGGAACGGAAAGGAGAACAAATAAAACGGCAGGGCAGGGAGGCGGAAACGCTACTGGGATCCCTGACCCTCCCCCGGCCTCCAGCCCCCACAGGAGTGGGGGGGGCAGAGCGCGAAGGGGGAGAAAAACAATTAAAAGCTGCAGCCTGCAGTGGGGACAGCCACTGGCCCTGGGAAGGCCTGCCGGAGGAGGGGGTCGCGGGGCGGCCGCAGAAATAAATCAGCCCCTGGGCAGGGCAGTCCCGGCCCAGGCAGACAGCCGGGTGGACAGAGGGGAGGGATCAGCAGACCAGCTCCTGGCCGGCTGGGAGCCGTCCTCTCCGGTGTCACCTGCAGCCCTCCCCGAGCTTCTCCCAGCCAGGCTCCCGCCCCTCCCACTCAGCCACTCAGGTCTGGGGAAGGGGGCCAGCTCACTCAGGCTGAGGTGAAGGCACAGGCCACCACAGCGCTGCCCCTTCCCACCACCCTGCTGTCCTCACTGGATGCCAAGCCGCAGATGCAGGCTGCCCCCCCGGCCTGGGTTCCAATGAGTGCTGACGCACACCTGCATCAGAAGCCCCTTCCTGGGATTTAGGAAGACAGCGATGTTTGGGAGGCTGTATTTGGTGGGAAAGTTTCCAGAGGGTCTGTGTCGGAGGAGGGCTGGGGTGGGGACAGGGCCTCCCTCCCTCTCTCCCTCCCTCACCTGGCTCTTGGCCAAAGTCTGGCTCGGCCTCGAACCGCATGAGGGCAGGGGAGGGGCTGGGAGCTTCCGGGGTCCATGCAGCTGTTGTGAAGTTGGGAAAAAACTAATCAAAGACAAACACATTCCGCTGAGTGTGTGCACAACCCTCAGCCGCCTGAACAGGTGTCACCAGGCCTCGGGGGTCTGCCACACCCGAGCTAGCCCCAGGGTCCTTGTCCAGGGAGGGGCTGCCCCAGCTGGCTGGCTCCAGGCCTGGAGCACTGAGCTGGGAGGAGTGCAGTCCCTAATCCCAGTGTCACCTCCTCCGTGTCCCTGCAGCAGGTTTTGTAGGGTGCCCAGGACCAGAGCCAGTGCCAAACAGCTCCGTCCTAGACACAGCCCAAGAGGATGCACACCCCAGGGCAGGAGATGCTGGGGCGTCTTCAGGACACTGTGCCAGGCTGGGTCTTCCCACCAGGAAGTGACCTGTGGGGGGTCTGGCGGGTGCTAGGCGGGAATGAAGTGGGTGCTGGGCCCACGTGAGCAGGGGCGTCTGCTCCGGTGCTGCTCAGAGGCCCACTTGCTGGCCAGGGTGCACACAGAAGTCTGGCTGGCCGAGCGGGGGCCACTCCCGGCCAGCCTGTGCCCGGGCAAGGGCAGCTACTGAGCCCCCACACAGCCCCCCCCCTTCCTCTCTGCTGGCTATATTTTGGAAATGGTTTCTGCTATTTTTCCCCAGGGTCCACAGAACAAAGGGAACCACCAAGACAGAGCACGCAGGGGTCCAGACTGGGCTTTGCCAGGCTGGGGGAATGCACCCCAGGGGCACCTGGCATGGCCAAACCCACCAAACCCAAGGAGGGAAACTGACTTCATTAAGTGCGGCGGCCCCTAGACATACAGCTCAGAGCCAGGGAGGGAGGAGTCAGACCACCATAGGGTCACTGGAGGGGACTCATCTCCCAGGGTGGGGGTGTGGACATGCCAGGCATGCCAGACTTTGTCTTTACACTCTATGTCCCCAGCTGGGCCCAAGACTGCAGCTCCTGACTGGGCTGAGGGGGACGCATTGCACAGCCTGGCTCCTCTCTGCCTCTGGGCTCATCTATTCCCTGCACCCCTACTGAAGAGGGGCTCCCCATGGTGGGTCCAGCCTCTGATGATCTCCTCCTTCTAGGCTTAGGGTGCTGGGGACTGCCAGGCAGGAAGAGGAGCTGGAGCTGGGCAGAGTGCACCTGAGGGACCCTAGCCCAGGCCTGCAGGGTTGCCGGCTCCGGGCACCACGCCTTCCCCCTGGTCCTGGCCGCAAAGGCCACAGTCCCAAGACCACGGGGCAGCCTGGCGCAGGAGCTGTCAAGCACGTCCCGCTTGCCTGAGCCAGGCCTGGGAAGGCTCGGCAGCGGCTGTCTTGGGAACTCCCCTCACCCCTTGCCCTGCTGCCAGCACGTGGGGCCCAAGGGGACATCCTGAGATGGACGAGGAGCCAAGCCCGGCAGGCACCTGTGCTCACCACTGTGACGGGGCGCTGACAGGCGGGGCAGAGGGCCCTGCCTCCCGCCGCCACCACTTCGGGAGCCTGACCCCGGGTTATCGGGGCAGCAGCTTCGGCGATGACCTCATTAAGTACGGTGGCCACGTCAGCACCTTTCTAAAGCCCCTTTTATCACTCACAGCGTGCGGTTCACCCCGTCCACACCTCCTCCCTGACAGGACTCTATCTTATCTCCCGTGGGGCAGGGACTCTTGCTGGGAGCCGGACAGCGGGCTCAGGAATGCTGTGTCCAGACGGCGGGGCTGGCGGGGGCTGCGACGGGTGGGCAGAGGGGACCAGCTTTTCACTGACTAAACTGCAGATGCACCGATTTCTGCTCTTAAAGCCCAACAATCACCACAGCGGCGATAACAAGCATGAGCCCGGGCTCCCCACATGTAAGGCCTCAAGGAGGCAGCAGGAAGGGCCACGGCCCTGAGGTGCCTACCGGGGGACATAGCCTGGGGAGGATGGCGCAGCTTGGAACCGCTGGGAGAGCTGGAGGGGCGGGCCAGAGCAGAGGAGGCAGGACAGTGTCCCCGAGAAGGACTCGAGCCCCCAGCATGGGGCTCCGTGGCACCTCCACCAAGGGGCTTCGTGGCACCTTACCACATCACGGTCACCCCCACCAGGGGCCTCTGGATTGCCAAGGCTCCGAGGAATTCTGTCCCCTGGGCATCGGGCTGGAGGGGGAAGGTGGCTTTGAGAAGCCGCGGGTCCTCTTGCAGTCCCACACAGCCCACGCCTCTGAGTGAAGACAGCTCTTTGTCCTGATGTCCTTGGCTACAGCTTTTGGGGATGGCCCTGAATATCTGCCCCTACCCTCTCCACTATCGGCCTGCCCCGGGCCCCACACACGAATCCTAAAGAGCCACTGGTCCTGCAATGCAGTTACAAGCGCGGGTCCAGGAAGCACAAGGCCCAGGGCAGGCAGCGGTGCGTGGTCCTGCAGCCGACATGGCGCAGAGGCCCTGGGGCCCTGAGGACCGGGTGCCCCAGGCCAGCTCTGCTGTCAGCCGCCTGGTGGGCTCCTGCTGCCCAGACGCCCAAGCAGCTTGGCCAGGAGGGCTGCTCTGGCCTGCATACAGCAGGAACCCCGACACAGAGCAGCGTCCACATACTAGGGACGTACCAGACCCCACAGCCAAAGGGACAGACCCGGGTGGCTGCTGTGTGGGACGACCCTCTCTTCTTATAACAACAGAACAGGCAGCTGCCTCCCTGCTCCTTCCTGCTTGAGGCAGGGCCAGGCTGGAGGCCCCAAAGCCTGCCCTCACCCAAGACCAGCCTCAGTCTGCTGGCCATATAAGCATCCCCAGAAGTCCAAGCTGTACCTGACTGCACACAACCTGGGCCGGGAAGCCACAGCCTGGGCCCCCGGCTCCCACTGCCCCTCTGCGGGCTCTCACATGCCCATTGCGCCCCCGAGCACTGGCCCGGCTGCCACTCATCTCGGGTGCTTGTCTGGCCGGTGCAGGGTGCTCCAAGACATTCCTGGACTAATGCAGAGGGCAAGGAACCTCTGCCGTGGCTGGAAAGGTCTGGAGGCCTGCTGAACCTGCTGGAGATTGAGATGCCCAGTGTGAGGGGCCTCCTGGCATCCCTCAGCCTAGGTGGGCTGGGGCTAGTGCTGAGGACTCTGGGAGACCCCAGGCTCGGGGCGAGCTGAGGCTCGGGGCCAGAGCTGCCCCCCCAGGGCCTCGCTCCACACTGGGGAGGAGTGGCAAGAGCACAGACCGGGCGGGCGGCAGGCAGGCGAGCCCCAGAATCTGCCTGTTAGTCAGCCAGCCGCTCAGTCTGTCCAAGGACTCAACAGGCCACTCAGGGACTGGTGGGACTAGTCTGGCAAGGTGGTCGGCATGGGCTGAGGGCCACCACCTATGGGGCGGGCCCTGGTGTCGCGGGTTCTCCCCAGCACCCCAGGCCTCGGTTCCCAAACTTGCAGCCCCTCCGATACCGAGTGGAGCCCCACCCACCCACCTTTCACGGAGCTCCAGCCCCCTGCATCCCCACAGCACCCCGGGGAGGGTGACGCCGTTCGCTGCACAGGCGAAGCTGAGGGAGAGCAGAAAAGGAAACCTGATAAACAGTTTCCATCCCCAACATTTTCCACATTCAATTATTTTTAAATTAAATAATCTCTCCCTTGGAGCAAAGGGAGAGTTCCCGCTCGGCGTAGCCCTGCCAGGTCTCACAAAGCCCGCATTGTGGCGCTGATGGGGACGCGTCTCCTCGGAGCCCGCCCCTCAATGCTCTCCTTTATGCTCACATCCTGGCAGGCCGAGGCCCGCGTGGTGGAGACCCTGGCCCACAGCCACGGAGCCACCTCTTTGGGGCCCTTGTTGGCTCCTGGGAGCCCCAGGTTGGGGAGGGGGCAGCCCCCGAAGCACAGAGGTAGCCAGGAAACGCAGCACAGGAGGACCCGGGCGGCAGTCGGAGCCGGTCCTGCCACAGCCTCGGGCACCTTTGGAACCAGGAGCCGGAGAACATGGAGATGCGCCCAGCACACCACAGTCACGACCCAACACCTTGTCCAGCAGCTGGGTGTCCTCAGCTGGGGTGTGGAGCAGCTCGAACCTCAGCATTGCTGCCTGTAGAATGGGGTGATGTGGAGCTGGGCGTTTCCTACAGGCATGGCAAGGACAGAATGAGGGATGGAGCCAGCGATGGGTGAAGTTAGGGCCGAGCAAGGATGCAAGAGCTAGTCATCAGGGCTTGGGAAGTTCTGGTTCTGGCAGCCGTGGAGTAGCTGGCACTGGACTCACACCCCAGCAGGTGACAACTGTATACTCTGGATAAATTTTGTGTTTTTTGAGACAGGTTCTCACTATGCAGCCCAGGCTGGCCTTGAATTTGCAGTGGTCCTCCTACCTTAGCTTCCCAAGCACTAGGATTATACATGTGTGCCACCACACCTGGCCCTGGATAAGTTTTTTTCTTTTTATGTGGTTGTTACAGGGTCTCATTATGCAGCTTGGACTTGTAGTGATCATTCTGCCCTCAGCCCTCTCAGCACTGGGATTGCAGGCACGCACCACTGCACCACCCCCCTCAGCCTCCGGTTGGCGCAGCCTGCCCTGAGGGCTGCGTTGGCGCAGCATGTGGTGCCAGGGAACCAACCTTGGACCCTGCACTTGCCTAAGCTTCCCTAAGCAGGTGCTTTAGTCAGCTGAGCTATCTCACTGGCCCCTGGATAACTATTTTTAAAAGTATTTGAACATCCTACAAAATGACAAAAAGCAGGTAGAAACAGATGAGACGGAACCTCTGATCGTGGCCTGGGAAGCCCAAGGACATCTGGCCTTGTCCTGCAGGTCCCTGCGCTGTCAACTGGGCATGAGGGGCTGCAGCTGGACCAGAGAGGCTCATGGGATTGGGAAGCCAGAGGGCAGGGCTGGCAATGCCAGAGCACTTGATGGTGGGAGGGGAAACCTGGGAGCCTTGGGAGAAGCCATAGAGCAGAGACTCTGGCAGGCCCCAGAATAAAGGGCTGGCTCCCATGCGCCCTGCAGGGGTCCCTAGAGAGCCACAGCTGCAGGCAGCTGCTGCACAGGGTTTCTGCTGCCTCTCATGGCAGAGGAAAGAGAATGGAACAAGTCCTGCCCACAGAGATGGGGCTGGCTGCACACCTTTGGCTTTTTAGCAAAGTTCCAGAAGGCTCTAGGATTGTATCCCTTGGGCCGAGGGAAAGTCTACAGCAGAACCACCCTAACCAAGGGCCCAACTCGCACATGCTCAGTGGGAGCAGGCAGGAACAGAAACACCTACACGAGGGGACACGATGCTCCAGCAGCTGGGTTTCCCTAGTGGACTATCTACAGTGTCCGGTCTAATAAAAAATTGCTCCAAGCAAAAGTAATAGGAAACATGACCCACAGGCAAGGGAAACAGAAGTCACTGCCAACCAATTCTGCTACGGCCCAAGTGTTGAACTTGGCACACGGTAAGACATAGTTCTTGTCAGCATGTCCAAAGACTTAAAGGAAAAGGTAATCATAAGGAGCAAGCAGATGGGAAGTGCCCAGGGAGAGATGGACCTATAATTAAGAGCCAGTGGGAAGCCCCGACTTGAAATCAGTGTGTGGCATGGACACACGCTGCACGGGGCTTCCACCAGCAAGAGGAGGCAGAGAGCAGAAGGAGTGAGCTTGGATGCGGCTCCAGCCCAAGCAGCGGTAAGCACATAGAAACAAAACGAGCAGAACCCATGTGGCAAAAAGCACCAATGCAAAGCACAACAAGGCTGAGCCTCACTCATCCAAAGACTCAGTGAAGGACATGAAAAGACAAGTCCCACACAGGAGCAGAGCTACGGTGTGCAGAGGACGGGACTCGCAGCCGGAACACACAAAGATCTTTGACAAGTCATCCAGTAAAGACGTGGACCGCAGGCTTCAGCACACAGTCTACGAAAGCAGCCAAACCCACAGCTCCTAAGTACCAGGAAGTACTGGCGTCCAGGAAAATGCATGCTTAAGCTGGGAGGGGGAGCGATTTCACCATCATTTCAAAGCTAAAGTGTGCCAGACTACCACCACAAAATGTCAGCAAAGATGGAAGAGAATGGAACTCCCAAAGGCAAGACAGTTCAGCAAAGGTGAAAGAGTCCACCAGGGTAATAGTCCTCAGACTTACACCTACACAACGACCCCCTACTCAGCTCTGCACTGACTTGCACTGGGACACGAAAGCTTAGGTCCACGAACCATCTTGGAAGTGCACCGTCACAGCACCTTTATCTATATGTGCCACGTCTGGGCATGATCCACAATGACCACCACCGGATGATGCATATGTGACCTGTACTGGTCATGCTGGGATGCTTCTGCTTGGTGAGAAGAGCGGACAGGCCTTGGGCGAACACCAGGGCATGTGAGAGCCCTGCACTGAGTGGAAGAGGGAGACGTGGACGGGTGCACCTGGATAGCATCTTTGTTTCAGGTTCAGGCAGGTGGGACCAGGCTAAGGCGGTAGCCAGGGAAAGCGGCTGCCCATTGGGCATGGGGATCCTGACCCGAAGGCACCAGGGTAATGCAGGCACCTCCTCTCCTGATCCCAGCAGGCACGTGGCTGTCAGGGTCCCCTGAGGTGGCATGCATGTGTCACATACCACGCTAGTCCACTGACCCTGGGCTCTGAGGCCAGGCTGTCTGGGGCTGTTCACCTATACTCCTGCAGGCAGAAAGCGCTGTGCCGTGGGGAGCTGACTGCTCCCGCCCGTCCTGAGGGCTTCCCACCCTCGGGGCGGCTCACTGCTTTCTCCTGAATCTCCCCCACAAGAGCTTGGCATTTTTCAGGCTGGGGAGAAGAATCCCAAGAAGCTGGTGCAGAATCGTGGGTGTCAGAGTCCTCTCGGGGTCCGTGGGGTGGTGTCGGCGGTGGCAGCGCGGCCCAGAGGCCCGCTCAGAGGCCACTGAGCATCGAGGGGCTCCGCGGCTCCTGTCTGGGACAAGCTGGGCAGAGATACCACTGTAAGCCTGCAGCACTGGCCGTGCTGTTCCTGGCCTCCGAGTGTAAGCGGGTGTGCGTTCTTGGAAACCCCAGTCTTCCCATTTTCATCCATTCCTCGTGGCAGGTGACCCTGGCCAGCCTGACCTGACGCACTGATCCTTCCCTGGTTGCTGGATTCAGTCCTCGGCTGCACCATACGCTTTCCTCCCTGGACAGGAAGCTCCCACGGGAGCCCTGGCTCTGCAGGACAGGAGGGGGACATGTGCCAGTCACCACCTCCTATGGCAGCCTCTCGACAAAGGCCATCATCAGCCAGACTCTGCCCGGCGTCCCTCACTGTCATGGCTTGTACATCCTTGTATGGCCTAGACATCTGCTCACCACGGCGGAGCAGTGGCCTGGCTGATCCGTCAGACCCCCAGCCCAGAGCCCTTGCAGCCACACTGTCTTGTGGAAGGCACCCTGGGGAGCAGGCTCCTTCAGGAGCACTCTGCCTGCAGGCTCAGGGCTGCCCACCACCCAGCCTGGGGACAGGTCCCCTCCCTGGCCACACCATGCTCTGCCCGCTCCCCGCTGGTCCCAGGGCTGTTGGCTTCATAAAGAGGCCGTTGTTCCTGTGGACGGTCCTCCCAAGCACGTCCCCAGTGAGTGGAAACATTTAGTTAATAATTTAACACTGCGCTGTCTGCTGAATTTCAGGCCCTCGAATGAGATCGATGGAGCCCACAATTGGCTTATTGAGCTTCCCAGCTCTATTTCCCGAAGACATGGGTAAGCTCAGCAGAGGAGCCAGCGTGGGGAGGGAGAGCGCAGGGAACACGAGGGTGGTATTGATGCAAGTTGTCAAAAATAATTGTTTTATTTTCCCGGGGAGGGTTCCAGATACACCCGACGCGCTGACTTGTAACGCGGCCTCGGGGTAGGGGCCAGTGTGTGGCTGGCTGGCTTCCTGCTGCCTGTCTCCAGGGCTACGGGGTAGGTGCCCCTACTGTCCCCTCACTTCAGGGGGCCCTGGGTAGGCGTGGCAGCAGCCCGCACCCCTTCCGGCTGGCCTTCTGGGGGACATGGGTGAGGGTGTGGTAGGCAGAACCCCATTAGGGAAGGGAGACCCAGAACAGGGGCCACGCAGAGTTTCGCCAGCAGAAATTGGGTCCACACAGCACCCACGAGGTAGATCCAGGACAGGTGCCAGGGGAAGGCTGGCCGGCTCGGGTGGCGAGCGGCAGCTCCCTCCCACGCAGCAGTGTGACCTCCGGCACTGACCAAAGCGTGGATGGAAATTCTGCAGAGGAACAGCCAGGGCGTAGCCCAAAATGCCCACAGCCGTGCCAGTGACGCACCCTCCCTCGGGTCCCGGGCCTGGCATCCAGTGTCTGCCCAACTGGAGCTTCCTCCTCCTTCGACTGATGAGCTGTCCCTGTGGACTCTAGCACATGGGGACGGGAGATGGCTGAGGTTCTCAGGGGGGCCAGGCAGACCAGTGGCCTGTGCTCTGTTTGCTCCTTGGCAGTGGGCTGCTGTGGAAGCGGTGGGGACCCAAAGCCAAGGTCACGGGAGCCCCCCGCAGACCCTGGGCCATCCGATGGGGACCAGGCTTCTTGCTTTCTCAGTGGCAGCCAAGCGGCACTTCCTCCAGGAAGCCCCCAGGCTGCCCCAGGTGAGGCCTGGGTCTTCTCCTTCTGCACTGAGCACCTTCCGGGGGCCATGGACCATCGGCACTGTGGCCATGCATCCCCTTGTCCCTCCATCCACAGCAGCATCGGGATGCTTGGCCCTTGCTCACCCTGTGCAGAGCCTGGAATGACAAGGCCACAGGACCCTGTTCATGTGGGGCAAGCTCGTTTTCAGTTTCTGGCAGGAATGGTATCCCCACCAGATGCGGCCCAGCCAGCAGAGCCCAGCAGACTGCTGTGAGGGCCAGAAGTGAGGCACCTCTGAGAGCCTGGAGGGCGGCACACAGGAGAGACAGAGGCAGTGGAGCGGCTCAGCCCGTCCAGGGCACGGCAGCCTGTGATGGAGGCTGAGGCAGGAGCATCACTCTGCATTTGAGGCCAGCCTGGGCTGGCTACACTAGAAAGCTGTCTCAGTGCCAAGGAAGAAGAAAGAAAGAAAGAAGGAAGGAAGGAAGGAAGGAAGGAAGGAAGGAAGGAAG